>APFE031193859.1:152316-226622 GCA_000404065.3 Pinus taeda | reverse complement strand
TTTCTTTTAATTTTTTTATAGCTTTTACAATCTTTTACCTTTTTTTTTTTTTAATTACATTTTTGGAAAAGAAAGAAAAAAATTATTTTCCCTTTTTGCCCGTAGGTTATTTAACAATTCTTAAATGAAAATTTATTGAAAATGAATTAAGAGTTGATATCTTTAAGCCATAATTTTATTATTATTTAAGAGTCAATTTTAAATTTTTGTATTTGTTGTGGTGCTAGTCATTAAAGTCACAATTTCAATCTATTCATAATTTTAATTTAAAAAAATAAAATGGATGTTATTGGTAGCATTATTTTTCTATGTAGGAGCCAATTTTAAGGTTCTTTTACTTATCAAGGTCATGACTTTAAGCAAATTGCAAATTGAACCATCCACTAAAAAAGAGTTTTACTAGTAGCACCACATTTTGCAATGGAGTAAAAAAAACCACTAAATGTGTTTTCTTAAGAATAAGAACTTTGAAAAATTATTCTTAAGTTTGTAATTTTATTAATCATGTGTTCATTAATATGATCTTGAAAACCTAAAAAAATAACTACTCCATAATGTCGTAAGTTCATATAAATGAGGTCCACCAAGGTTCATTGATATCGAACCATCATGGCCTTTAAGTTTATCACTATTCTTGTAACTTGTGAAAACAAATATAAATATGTTGAAAGGGATTGGATCTACCAATGAGGAATGAAGATATTTTCCACCATTGACTAATATTTAAATCCTATGAGGGCATCTGACCCTTAAGGTCATCGTGGGGCACTTGAATTTGACTTGGGGGTGCTTGAAGGTAGTCGTGAAATGTGTGAAGCTTGCATAACACCACTTCTATGAAAACAAGTGGATCAAAACTCACTTTTGGTTTTCTTTAGGACTATAACCTAATAGTTTTGGCTACAAACCCAATTTAAAGCCCAAAGGGGTTGGATCCAATAGTAAGGAGTAATGAATTTTCATCATTGGGCAAGTTTCAATTTCTAATAGAGCATTTATTGAAGTTATGGAGTCACCTTGAGGGAGTGATTGAATGTGTGGTTGTATCCATAAGATTATATTAAATTACTATGTGATTTATGTATATATAAGTGAATCAAAACCTAACCCTAATGTATCAAAATTTTGAATAATATATGATCGTAGATAATTGAGCTTTGAAATGGCTTTGTAGCATTAACCAACAAGGTCACTTCAGTCATCATAATTAGGGTTCTTACCCTTTAGTTTCCAATTTGTGACTTGATCTCCATAAATTTTACCTCTTGATGGCTCCTCCCTTTGCCACTTTTGCAAATCCATAAAACCTCTCCTAATTCCCACCATAATTTTCCTCAACCTAGTTTGCTAAAACAACAATGTTGTCTTCACCACATACTCCAAATTCATTTGGAAACTATCGATGACCCCCTCCTCTCTGTTCAAAGAATTTGTCATTGATGTCAAAGGGTTAAAACTATGTTTTAATAGGCCTAAACTCATGTGCCCTAATCAGCCTTGAAGAGAACTATTTGAATGTAAAAGGTTGATTTTTTAGTATCTAAACCTTCTTTAAGAAGGTTGGTTCTCCTCCCTTAGGTCATATACTATTGAATAGATTATTACAAAATAAAATTAATTATTTTTGCACTGGTTGGCTTTATTAATAGACATGTATTTTCAAAGGTAAAGTTGGCCCTAATCTAGGCTTGTCCGACCACTATATATAGGCCATTTGTGGGGCACAAATGGATAGAAAATTCTTGGGATATGAAGTAGAAAATTAAATAGGAACAAAAGAAGAATTAGGCCTAAGGAAGATAGGTTCATATCTCATGAACCCTAAGATGAAATGAAGAAACAAGTGCTAGTTATTATCTTTGTTCTTGGTTGAAGGTTATTGGTGGGTTATCTAATCAAATATTAGAGCATCTTTTTGAATGTTTTTAAGGAATAGAACTCAGTCTCCTTGTAGCCTGATCACAACCCCTTTTGAAGAGAAAAAATTGTCCTAATTTGAGCATATTTGTGAAGTAGAACTCGGCTTAATCTCAGCACAAGATTTAGCTTTTTGAGGACAAGTTCAAGGTTTGTACCTCGACTTCCTGAGGGCGGATTTGGGCTTTCAATTCGACCCTCCTATCGACAATCTCGACCTTGCAAACTTGGGCCTCCTATAACCAAGCTCGAACTTGAGAAACTCCGTTATGTGGAGAAAATCAGGCATGTGGAAAGAGCTCAACCTCCCCATTTTGTAACCTTATTCGACATGTGTTTCTTAAAGCCACATTGAAACAATTTTGGAGAGCTTTTTTGTTTGTAGACCTTTTGGAGCATGTTTTTAGCCCTGTGTTGAAGATGATCTTAAAGGTTATTTCGAGCCTTCTAAGAGTAGACTTTGACACAATATTTTGGCAAACTTTTGATCTTTCTAGAGCAGACCTAGATAAGAATTTGACGCTGACATTGACATCAAGGTTGGAATAGTGAATGTTGTATGTCTTGACACTTGCAAAATCTAGAGAAAGAAGAACTCCATTGATGATCTCCATTGTTTAAGGATCCTTTCTAAGACAAATCTAAAAGCTTCTAGTGACAATGATGCAAAGTAGTTTTAGGCCTTGACTAATGGATTGTTAAAAAATTGATTGAAGGAGGATTGAAACCTTGTTCTCTAAGATCATTGAAGATCTGAAGTGTGATCCTATCAGTGGTACTTGGACAAAGTTTTGTTGGTGATAACATGCATTGACATATATAGAAATATTGTTGTTGAATGACATAATTGCAATGGAAGTGGCTTGTTAGCGATTGGTTGAAGAAGATTAAGCATTGTTGTAAGTTGGGCCATTGTCCCTAGTATGAGAACCCAAGAAAATCTTATTTTATCCTTTATTCTATAGGGTGGCAGGGTGATGCTAGGGAAGGAAGTTGTAGCTTCCTTTATAGTATAAATATATTGTACATATAAGTATATTGTGTTCATTTGATGTGATGTTATTGGTTAATTGTTTTGATACTTAAATTGTTGAAATTTATGAAATATTGATTCACTCCCCTCTTAGTCTTTCCAACAAGTGGTATCGAACATGTTACCTTCTAACATTCTAATCATTGGAAGGATGATCAAGGCATCTCTTCAATAATAATTATAGTGTCTAATGGAAATGATTACCTTCTATGGAGCAGTTGCATGGAAACCTCCTTGAAGGATTTAGGAGTGAATGTTTGACTCTCCATTATAAATGGCTACAAAGTTCCTAAAAATCTTGTAACTGATCCTAATGAGAAAAATTTGTTTAGTTTCAATTCAAAAGTTCTTCATACCATCACGGGTGGTTTTTCAAGAACCATTAAGTCCAAGGTGATGAAATGTACTACATCCAATGAAATTTGGGATAAACCTAAAACTTTGTACGAAGGTGATGATAAAGTCAATCAAGTCAAACTTCAAAAGTATAGAATTTAGTTTGAAAATATGAAAATGGATGAAAAAATATGTTGCAACTTGCTTACTCAAAGTAGATGAAGTTGTCAACGCCATCAGAGGATTAGGAGAAAAATTTGAATATCCTTTGGTCATACAAAAGGTACTGAGATCACTTCCCATGAAACATGATACCAAGGTATCTTCCATAGAAGAAACCAAGGACTTGATAAAGATGTTAATGGAATAATTTCATAGCATTCTTACAACATACAAAATGTTAATAGATACATAAGACATACCATCACCTAGAGAATGAAATTTTAAAGCCATGGGCGGGTGCTTAGTATTTATCTCAAAAATAAAAGTATTCATAATCGCTCAAAACCTGAATGACCGCATTCGCCTCAATGATACGATCCCAACGCAACTCGTTTCAATTAAAACAGAGTTCGTATGAGGAAGATATCACACTCTGTCCACTTTGCCAAACAAAAGATTTTTTGCAAAAAAAAAGTATAGTCACCGCCCACTCAACAGTCCGTACTGCTGACATGACAGGTGATTGGGTAGGTCAACGGGATGGTCAACAACCAACCAGGTACCACCAAGTGTTGCATTGCTATTGGTCTGTAGGTTGGTGATTTGGATCGATTTTATTGGTTTGATGAAGGGCCAATGAGACGGGGACATGTGGCAAGCCCAGAGGCTGCCATGTGTCCCTCCCCAAAACCTGGATATCGGTGCGCTGTAGTAAAATTTTATGGCAGGCTGGCAGAGTCGAACCCGTGACCTCGCCTGCACAGTTCCAACATATTACCACTACACCGCAACTTTGTTTCTTAATAATCTATGGTCACCATGTATATTTGAAGTGTTAACTGTTGACCGCTGGGGGGAGGAGGGAGGCAACCCCACGGGCCAGGCCCCTCCCATGTGACCTTTATCGAAGAACCAACGGCCAACTAAACCATAACGGTTAACAGTAACCACCAACCTAAACATCACATGGGACCACCACCACTAACCCCGGTAGCTAACGATTAACATAAACGCGCAGATTAAGCGCTAATCACGATTATGTTAATTAATCCGAGTTTATCCAATAGTTAATGCGCAGTTTAGTTTGGTGGTCTAATAAATTTGGCTGTAACTCTAGATTTAGTGGAGTTAATTGGAGTTCCTCCAGTTTTAGTGGAGAATTTGATTTTGCCATAACTTTTGCAAAATTCGACCAAACTGGGATCAGAAAAAGGAATTCCTAGATGATTTTGATATTTTGTGCACATTGAGGTAGGTTTCAAGAGAATTAAATCATTTCAAACATCACTTTTTTCCATTTTGAGCTAATATAGAGACCCAAGCCATGGAAGCTAGACCAAGGAGATGTAGCCCAGGAGGGGTGAACTCCTTCATCAAAACATTGTGTTAAGTGTTCATTTTGATGGTTTGTTATACATTTGTTTGCTACTGCTCATCACTTTACTTTCATGCTATTTTTCTCATGAATTCAACATAGAAACTTGAAAAAATTTACGTGTTCATTCAAAAACACCATAAAGGAAACCTATGCACATGAAGCAAATGATAAGCAATTGTTTTTAATTCTGAAGTTGAAATTTGCACAACAAAACTAAAATTCAACAACAAATCAATTTGGTATTAGAGCAAAGGTAATTTGCTTGATTGCTTAAGTTTTGTGCCAGTAGGGTTTTAATGGTTGCAAATTTGTGATGCTTACAAGGTTAAAGTTGCAGAGAGGAGAAGGGGAACTATTGGTTGCAACTTCTGAGGTAATGCCCATAAGAAGGAGAGCCACAAGGCCACAATCTCCACCCAAAGTTCCAATCTTAGCTGCACTTGAAGCACCTCAAGTCTTACCTTCAATTGTGATTGAGGAGGTACAAACAATACCAAAAGCTAAGCTTGAATCCAAAGCCATCATGTCTGGAGTAAGAGAGACTGAAGGTCTTTCAGAAGAGGAAGCATTCAAGAAATATTTCTATGACTTAACTAACATGGTTAGAGTCCTCTATGATGAGAGGAATACTAGAATGGATGGAGAGAGTTCTAAGCCCCCACATGGAGAGGGAAGCTCAGGGGATAAAAAAGATGGAAAGAAGGATTCAAAGGGTAATGGAGGAAAGCCTCCTCCATCTCCACCATCTTCATCTTCCTCATCATCTTCATCATCCTCATCATCTCAAACAACATCATCTTCCACTTCCACCACAAAAACTGTTCATACTCATTCAAAAACCCCAAAGGAAAAAAACTCCCTTACTCAAATTTGACATCAAGTTTGAAATTCCCATGTAAAATGGTGATGTCAATGCCGAAAAGTTAGACAATTGGATTTGACAATTGGGGGTTTATTTCAGAATTCAAAACCTTCAAGAAGATGACATAAAGATCCAGTTGGCTTCATTAAGGCTAGAAGGAGCAACACTAGTTTGGTGGGAAGAAAAGACTCAAGAGGAAATGTGAATTCATGGTAAGATATCCATTTCTTTTGTTGAATTTGTTTATGCAATTAAAAGACAATTTTACCCTTTAACCTATATGCAAAAATCCATTATGGGTTGGCAAAATTTTAGGCAACTCAAGGGCCAAACATTTCAAGACTATACCCAAGAGTTTAGGAAGAGGGCTTTGTTGTTAGCAGTAAACTTGAATTCCCAAGATACATTGTTGAAATATATTGGGGGTTTGAATTCCTACTTAAAACATACTATGCTTATGTTCAATCCAAACAATTTAGATGAGGTATGTGTGCAATCCACACACCTTGAAGCAAGAGGAAAGAACATTTAGGAAGAGGGTAGTAAGAAGAAGCCATTCAAGGGTAAGGAGAAAGACACGGGTGGAAAATGGAAAGGAAAGAAGAAAGAAAGTGTGAAGAAAGAAGGGGAGAAAACTATATGCCAACATTGTTCCAAAGCGGGGCATGATGAAACCCACTGTTGGAAATTACATCTCGAACTAAGGCCTACGAAACCAAATAATAAGGGAAAAAAAAAAAGACGCCAGTTACCACACAACATGATCTTGGATTTGATTCCGGTGATGAGACCAATATTTCTGCCATGGTCAGAAAAGGAAAATAAGTTGCTGAAAGCACTAGTTCCTCACATAGTCACAACGACACTCCAAATGAAGAATCAAGGATAGAATTGTTCCATGTAAGGGTAATTTCAAATCATACAAAGATTGATGCATTACTTGATAGTGGGTCACAATCAAACTTAATTTTAGAAGACTTGGTCAAAAAGCTTAACCTTGAAATTGTACCTCATCACAAGCCATATCCCTTGGGTTGGATAATCAACAATGAAAATTTACAAGTTACAAAGAAATGCTTATTCAGGTTTGCCATTACTGAAAAATTCGTTGATGAAGTTGAGTTAGATGTAGTTCCACTTGACATCTCAAGAATCATTTTGGGAAGCCCATATTTGTATGATACGAAAGCATTATTTTATCACCATGAGAACAAATAGAAATTGCTCAAGGATGGAGTGGAGTATATTGTGAGAGCCCATCGCAAAAAATTAAACATTTCTTTGGTTAATGCAAGGCAGATGAAGAGACTCGTAAATGCAAGTAAAAATTTTGTGCTTCTCATGATCAAGAAAAAGAATGATATTGATTGTGAATCTTTTAAAGGTTTTGATGATAAGTTAACATATGATTTGTTTGATGTCGTAAGAAAGCATTGTGAGATGTTTCAGGAACCAAAGGGGTTACCTCCCAAGAGGGGAATTCCACATGAGATACAACTGTAGCAGGATGTTCCACTTCCAAACGTTGGCATGTATCACATGTCGATTATGGAGATCATGGAAATCAAAAAGAAAATTCAAGAATTGTTGAACAAAGGTATCATACTTCCATCTACTTCGCCATGTGGTTCACCCATTGTCTTGGTGCCAAAGAAGGATGGGACTTGGCACATGATTTTGGATTTTCATGCACTTAATAAAATAACAGTAAATAATCGTTATCCACTCCCAAGAATTGATGATTTTCTTGATGAATTGAGGTATGCCAATTATTTCACTAAGTTAGACTTACAAAGTGGTTATCATCAAGTTAGAATAACTAAAGAGGACATTTGGAAAACCACATTGAAAACTAAACAAAAATTGTTTGAGTGGCTTGTTATGCCTTTCAATCTTACAAATGCTCCAGCTACTTTCATGAGAGTTATGAATGATGTATTAAGACCATTTCTAGATGACTTTGTCATTGTTTACTTAGATGATATTCTCATATTCAACAAATCCAGAGATGAACATGTCATACATGAGAACAAAGTACTTGATGTCTTGAGAAAAGAACAAATGTGTTTAAAAATGTCAAAGTGTGAATTTGGCAAGACTTCTTTAGTGTATTTGGGACACATTGTTGGAAGAGTGAGTT
This sequence comes from Pinus taeda, assembly GCA_000404065.3. Classification (NCBI taxonomy): domain Eukaryota; kingdom Viridiplantae; phylum Streptophyta; class Pinopsida; order Pinales; family Pinaceae; genus Pinus; species Pinus taeda. The sequence goes on along the minus strand of APFE031193859.1, from coordinate 218,794 downwards.
GAAGTCATTGTGAATTGGCCCAAGCCCAATACAGTTACAGAGGTAAGAAGCTTTCTGGTGGCAACACAATATTGGAGGAAATTTATTGCTAATTTTTCTTCCATTGCAACACCACTACATGCATTGACTAGTGTCAAGAAAGTCTTCTATTGGGGAGATGTGCAACAGAAATAATTTTATGCTTTAAAACAAAATATCAGTTCAACGCTGGTATTAGCTCTTCAGGATCTTAGACAACCATTTGAGATTCAAACAGATGCTAGTGATTACATAGTAGCAGTTCTTATGCCGCATGGTAAACCCATTTCATTTCATTCTAAAATTTTTAATGGTGTTGTGACTAACTATCCCACTTGTGATAAAGAACTTTATGCGTTGGTACAAAGTGTCAAAAAATGGAAACACTAATTGATGGGGAAGGAGACCATTATCCATATTGATCATCAACCATTGCAGTACTTACATTCACAGTCAAAGTTGCAACAATTGCGACACTTCAGATGGATGGGTTTTCTACAATAGTTTCATTTGGCTCTCAAGTACAAAAAGGGAATCTATAATAAGGTAGCTGATATGTTTTATAGGCCTATTGTAAATCATCTATTATACTCAAGCATGATTTTGTTTTATGTGAAAGTTACATTGAGAAATATGGATATGATAATCACTTTCAAGATGTGTATGAAAGCTTGAGGCAAGGAAACCAAATTGAAGAGTTAGATTACCATGTACATAACGTTTGTTGTATCACTTGGGCAAGTTATGTATTCCATGGGGAGAAAGAAACAATATCATAAGGGAGGCACACACTTCATTAATTGTTGGACACTTTGGTGTAGGAAAGACAGTAGCGAATCTCCAAAGGTATTGTTATTGGCCGCACATGTTTGATAATGTATCTCGTTTAGAAATATGAAATTAGGATTGTACACTCCACTTCTGGTACCTTCACGTCCATGGGAGAGTATCTCAATGGATTTTGTAGGAGGTCTTCCATTGTCAAGGAAACGTCATGATTACTTGTATGTAGTTGTAGACATGTTAAAAAATATGTGTATTCTAACGCCATGTAAAAAGAAAATTACAGCTGAACAAACGACTCGTCTTTTCTTTCAAAATATTTGGGTTCATTTTGGTCTTCCTACTTCCATTATAAGTGATTGAGATTCTCGATTTGTTGGGAATTTTTTGTCACATTTTTGGGACATGATGGAAACTAAGTTGAAGAAGAGTCAACCTTTCATCTGCAAACAGATGGAAAAAACGAGGTGGTCAATAGGATAGTCATTCATCTTCTTAGAGGATATTGTAGCAAACATCCCAAGTTGTGCGATGAGCAGTTCCATTACATACAACATGCATACAACAGGGCAAAGCATTCTTCCACGAGCACATCGCCATTTGAGGCATGTTTTGGATACTTGCCAAGACCGCCATTGGACTTTATCTTTGATAAATATGTCACCATCGATGGTCATATCGACATCGATAAGGAAAGGAAGTTCATTGAGAAAATTCAGTTGATACATCACACAGTGCAAGAACAACTTGAAAGAAGTCAAAGCAGCTACAAGGTAAGGCATGACAAACATTGTGTCGATCATAAATTTCAAGTTGGAGACAAAGTTTGGTTATATATTAGCAAAGGGAGACTTCAAGGGGAAGGTAAAAAGATAAAGCCAATTTGTTATCGTCCTTTTAAAATTTTGGAAAAGATTGGTAACAATGCATTTAAACTAGTTTTTCCTCCTTATATGCAAATATACTCTGTTGCTAATGTTGAGAATTTGAGATTGTTTGACCTTCCTTTCATAGATGATCAAGGAGAGCATGTTTAGCCGCCATTAATAGATGATTTATCGCCCGAATATCTTGATGAACTATAGCAAGATCTCATACTTGACAGAAGAACTAGAACTTCGAAGAGAGGGAATGTTGAATACCTTCGAGTGGGACTCAAGGGAAAAAAACCTTTTAAGGCCAAATGGTTACAGATTGAGAAGGTGAGGGAGTTGTACCCTCAACTGCTGAAAAATTGATAATATCTTTTGGGGTCCAAAAGGCTTCCAGTGGGGAGGAAATATCAGGTGCTCAGTATTTAGCTCAAAAATCAAAATGCTCAGAATCACTCAAAACCTAAATGACCATGTCCATCTCGATGATATGATCCCAACACACTCGTTTCACTGGAAACGGAGTTCGTATGGGGAAGGTATCGTGTTCTGTCCTCTTTGCCAAACAATACATTTTTTGCAAAAAAAAAAGGTATAGTCACTGCACAGTCAACAATCTGTATTACTGACATGGCAGGTGACTAGGCAATTCAATGGGATGGTCAACAACCAACCAGGTCTTCCCAAGTGGCGCATTGCTATTGGTTTGCAGGTTAGTGATTTGGCTTGATTTTATTGGTTTGATAAAGGGCCAATGAGAAGGGGACATGTGGCAAGCTCGGAGGCCGCCACATGTCCCTCCCCAAAGGCTGAATATCGGCACACTGTAGTAAAATTTTATGGCAGGTCGGCGGAGTCGAACCCGCGACCTCGCATGCACAATCCAACATATTACTACTACACTAGAGCTTTGTTTTTGAATAGTCTATGGTCACCATGTATATTTGAAGAGTTAACTATTGGCGGTTGGGGGGAGGAGGGAGCCAGCCCTATGGGCCAACCCCCTCCCATGTGACTTCTACTAAAGAACCAGAAGCCAACTAAACCATAATGGTTAACGGTAACCTCCAACATAAACATCACATGGGACAACCACCACTAACCCGAACGGCTAACGGTTAGCATAACTGTGTGGATTAAGCGCTAATCATGATTATGTTAATTAATATAAGTTTATCTGATAGTTAATTCGCAGTTTAGTTTGGCAGAAAGTTTGGTTGTTCGATAAATTCGGCGGTAACTCCATATTTAGTGGATTTAACTGGAGTTCCTCTAGTTTTAGTGGAGAATTCCTAGGAGAACTTGATTTTGCCATAACGTTTGCAAAATTCGACCAAATTGGGATTAGAAAAGGGAATTCCTAGATGCTTTTGATGTTTTGCACACATTGAAGTAGGTTTCAAGAGTAGTAGAGCATTGTAAACAATATTTTTTTCCATTTTGAGCTAATACAGAGGCCCAAGCCATGGAAGTTGGACCAAGGAGATGTAGCCCAGGAGGGGTGAAATTTTGATGGTTTGATGTACATTTGTTTGTTGTTGTTCAACACTTTACTTTCATGCTATTTTTATCATGAATTCAACATAAAAACTTGACAAAATTTACTTGTTCATTCACAAACACCATAAAGGAAACTTATGCACATGAAGAAAATGATAAGCAATTATTTTTAATTCTGAAGTTGAAATTAGCATAGAAAAACTAACATTCAAGAACAGATCAAGCCACGAGGAAGACCAAAAATAAAGAGCTCAAGATGAAAGAAACTCCAAACAATGATTCAAATGTAGAAGAAGCAAATTTTATCATGAAGCTAGAAAGGGGAACTGGAAAACACAAAGGTAAGTTACCTTTTAAATGATTTGAATGTGGTAGAATAGGTCATTATGTTAGGAGATGTCCTTTTAAGGAAAAGAGAACCTTTCACAAGAAAAATATATATTCTAAAGAGGACAACAGTTCTTCAGGAGAAAGTGATACAGAAGAACCCGATGCAAGAGAAGGTATCTTCATAACTCAAGAAAATCAAGATAATGACGATGAAGGAGAAGAGATCAATGGTTCCGATGATGAAGAACCGAATATGAGAATAGATTCTTTGGGGACTCAAGAAAGATTCAGAGACCGAACAGGAAGATGACGAATTACAAGAAAATCTGAATAATAGTGAAAGGGAAAATGCCTTGCTTAGAAATAAAAACATAGAATTGAGAAACTTTCTTGAAAATCATGATGAGGAAAATGTCTCTTTAAAATTTTATCTTGAAGAAGAAAAAATAATTGAGGAATTAATGAACACCAAAATGAAGAAGAATGAAGAAGAGTGTAAGGAGCTTGAAAATGAAGTTGTCACATTAAAGGCTCTAAGTTGATAAGCTTAACAAGAACTTGAATAGCTCATTAGTGTTGGACAATAGTATTAGTTTCAAAGATCTCCAGGTGATAAAAAGGGTCTTGGTTATGAAGGCACATCTTCAAGTAAGGAAAGCACAAGCTCCAAGCCTTTGAAGGAGGAAATTAAAGGGGAATTTAGAAATGCTACTACTTTAAGAAGTTTTTCTCATGTTCGCTAGAACATTCAAGATCATCAATGGATTGAACCATCTTCGAGACAATACAACTTCATAAGATCATCCTACTTTCTCAAGTATGAAAATTTGGCCCATAGTTCCTTCTTGGATGAACATTCCTCAGTCATGTACTATGGTTGATTAGGATTAACACCCTAATTGAAGTACATGGACCTGGTAAAGATTTGTCTCATGGACGAACTTTTCCTTGGAATTAGGAAATGGTCTTGTGAGGACATACCTTGGTGAGCCTAGGTGGGGTATGTTCCTTGAGAGACGGTGGTGTCGAATTGAATGCATCCCAATATTTTTCTCTAATCTAGTGGAGAGATACAACTTACTTTTCAAGGCCTTCATACTTTGATCATGTTGGTTATGATGATGTTACCATCATTGTTGCTTATAAATCTAGATCCTTTCTTGTATGAATATTTCAACTTGAGATTATCTTATTGAGTCATTATGAATACCTACTTAGTTAAGAGGGAGTGTTGAAATTGTAACTAGAGTCGATCTTCATAATTTTATATTATCATTGATGTATTTATTATATTTTGTTAAATCATGTTCTTCATGCTTAGAGTACAGTTAGACAAAAGAATATTTATTTGAGTCATGTTCCATTTGGACATTTGAAAGAAAAAGAAATCAAATTTTATTTTTGTGTCATAAGGCCACAAGATGTTCAAGTCGGCTCTCCTTGGAACGAGTTGGACCAAGATGCAAAAGGCACCTATTCGACCTCCTGGACAACTATATAGAGAAGACAATTTGAACTCTACTTTGGAGCACATTCAAGCACACAATAGAAAGAAATTTTTTGAACCAACGAAGAAGAAAATAAGCCTAATTAAAGGAGAAAGAGAAGCAAATAAAACTTGAAGAAAATTCCTTTTGGTTGACCAAATATTTGACTATTGAAGCTCGCTCGTGTGAGATCTAATTTTCTATATAGACGCTGAAATCTCTGAAGCACTACAAACTGAACTTTGGCCCCCTCTTTTGCAAGTCCAAATTTCATATTGTTGACCAAAATTGGAGCAATTTGACCTGCATTGGCTCTGGTTATTGGAGGGGACTTTTTGAATTGGAATATTTGTGGGAGACTTGGTGTTGGTCTTGATCTTGGATATCTAATTTTGATCTAATTTTATAAGAAGAGGATTGTTAGGTTTACCCCTTGTGGGGTTTTTCCCTGGCTAACAACCTAATGCTGTTGTCTGTTGTCTCTTTCTAATCACTATATTTTCCTAGAATATTGAATATTTGTATAATTTATTGATGAAAAAGACATAACAAGTAATAAAAATTAATTTAACATTCACAAGTAATTATCAAGAAGATGAATAAAGCCTATTCTACACTACACCTGGTTTCTCAACACCCTCTAGATTTAAATGTCCCCCTTGAGGACTTATTTTTATTTATGTTTTGGGAGCATCCTCCTATAGACAAGGCATCTCCAGTCTGACCTTCCATTTTTTCTCTCTCATCTCCTCCAACAACAAGGATGAGACTATATCATCAAACTTTAACGTCATTGCATTACTACATATGACGACAATCAGAATATCCCATGATTCTGGAAGATAACACAACAAATAGGTGCACTTGTCTTCATTTGAAATATTAATATCAATAGATAATATTTGAATTATGACAGTATTGAAGGCACATTAGAGGAAATTTTTGCCTAAAAGTGCCCATGAAATTTTCATGTAATTTCCTTGTCATAATATGTAAACCATTCAAAATATTTTAAATTTGAAAAGAGTTACATATAAATATTTTTGAGGCAAAAGAAGAAAAACTACTTTTTTTAATTGTATTTTTGGCTTATCTTCTACATCCAGCAAATACCCATTATGCATACTTTTGAGAAGACCCACATTGATGAAAATTAAAGATACATTAAAAAAACATGTTGAACACATTTTTTTAATGTATCTTCAATTTTTATCAATGTGGGATTTCTGAAAAAATATGCATAATAAGTAGTCGTTTGATGTGAAATTTAATTCCGCATCCAACGAGTGTTTACTCTTGAAATTTGAGTAAACCCATAAGGAGATAAGTAAAAAATTCAATTAAAAAAAATAGTTTTCTTATTTTCCCTCCAAAACTCATAACTCTTATTTTTATTATCTTTTCTTAGGGGGGCACTTTTAGGGTAAAATTTCCACTAATGTTCATTTGTTTTGGCACTGAGTTAGGATATACAAATTCTTTTGTAAGAACAATATATTTACCATGGACTTAGACTAATACAAAGACCCTAACTTCTCCCACAAAATAATTTGTTATAGCTTCTCCTGAAACATCTAGTAATACTGAATCTATGACACACAATCGTATTGTGCTCATTTCCCTCTGATACAACTTGGTCCAATATTCCATCGACATTATTGTTAGTTTAATACATAGATCCACAATGATCCACTTATTTTTATCCACCAATTGATCCTCCACCTTAAGCTTCCATAGCTCAAAAATTTTCCATTGAATTTCTTGATCTCTATAATTTCACTTCTCGCCATTTCCTTTTACCACAAGAACCAATCCTACATATCTCCCATTGTAACAAAGTCTACCACAATCCTAAGCAAAACCCCTTAGCCACAATGGTGTCCCCCTGAAGCAAAAATTGCTCTAATACCAAATGTAGGTTTTAACCCATTACAATGGTAATCACAAAAAATTGTAATGACCAATATTTGTATACGCAGCGGAAATATTTAAAATACTTTGTAGACAAGGACATCCATGGTAGGACAATAATTGCAAATTATATATTGTATAAAGAATTGTTGTAGGATGATACAAATGAGAATGTGGGTCCTATATATATATAGCCAGGTAAGTACCCTTTCAAGAAGATTCACGTCTGTAGATACATGACTCTTGGTTTAACTAATTATTATTTAATTATATATTATTATAATTATTACTTATTATCTATTTTAATCTATTTTTACATAATTTTTGTTCATAACGTTGCCTTCCCCTTCAAAAGGCTTTGTCCTCAAAGCTTAGTGATGAAAGGACTTGATCTCTTATTTGCTACAAATGTATTTTCTTCTCGAGATGGTCATATTTGTTGATACAAGTTGATATGATATTTGGAGTGATATATATATTCGTACTGAGAATGGATCGAACCATCCTAGATTAATCTTCTGGGGACTCCTATGATCTTTGGAGATACGTGGTGAATAGTTATCATATGAATGGATTTTGCAAACTTCAGTATTCCTAGGAACATAAATTTGTCATTCATGGTTTGAATGATACTGGCAAGTCGATTGATTGGAAAGTTTGCTCTTGTTATTTGGGTGCCGATAAATAGTTCTTTTGGTTTGGCTTTCCCTTATCATGTTAGTGGTTGATTCTTGATTTTCTTCAAGCATTGTTGTTGAGTTGGCGACTCAATAATCATTTGGAATGTTCGTCATTTGAACGACAAGCTCTGAGTACGTCTTTACTTTAGTAGGATTTGGATTTGCCATAACTGTGAGATTAGTGGGATCAGTGTTTGTTTCTTCTTCCCCAACTTGGACTACTACATCTAACGATTTTGATGTTTCTTTTGCAACAATTTCTTCGAACCTATTTGTCGATGATTTCTTATCATCCTTAAGCTTTTTAATCTGTTTGAGTAGATTTTAGTTATGATTTTTGAGACATAAGCATTCCTCATTTTTCGAGTCAACTTTATTTTGGCCTTCAAGCTTCTCGTCTTTTAAACACTTGATTGTTCTAATAATTTTTTATTAAGATATTTTAAGCTTAAATTCTCCTCTTCTTTCTTTGATAGACTTTCATTGAATTTTTTGTCAACTTTCTTTTTCTTGTTCTAACTTGTGCTTCTTAGTTTTACACTTTTTGACTTGTGCAAGTAGTTTATCATTGTGGTTCCTTAGATGCCAAATTTCTTCGTTGCTTTCTATTGATTTTTCATGAAATCGATCTTGGAAATCTTTATATTTCTTTTTTGATGCTTCATTCTTTTTTTCAATTTTTGCGATTTCTTCTTTTAATTTTTTAATTTGTGTTTAGGTGTTATCTTGATATTCTTCTAAAGTAAACAATCTTTGACATTTGGGACAAGGTATTTTTCGATTTTTAAAAATCAATAAATATTGATCTCCTGCTCCACAAAATGGACATCTAGTCCAAAATGTAGTTTTATGTATGGAATCCATAGTTTCTCTGTTTATCTTCAAATTAGATTCTATCTTTCTTCAGCGATGAACTTTCTGTGTGTTTGTTGCTAAGCTTAGGGTTTAAAGGTAACCATATTATATTATATATATATAGTATATAGTATATATTATATTATATATATATATATTAGCTTTTTTAAAATTTAATGTATTACTTTTTTTTTCTCTTTCAATAACACTAATAAATCAAACTTTTGATTTGATTTTTAATATCAGACACTTCTTTACTTCTTTCCTTTTTTGTACAATGAGGACTTTTAATTCACCCCAAATTCAATTTTTTGTTTTAATAACTTAAATTAAAATTCTTTTAATAATTGATCAATAACCCTTTAGTTTCAAGGTACCTTAATAAACAACTATTTGGCTTTCATAAGAGATGTGAAGAAATGGGTGGTGTACGTACAAAAACCGTACGAACGCGTCGAATTGTTTGGGTTAATGGTTCAACGTTCAATGGCAAAAGGCTTCGTACAACGTATGGCTAGTAGTGAGACAACAAAAACAAATATGGTGAAGTGGAAACAAGGGTGAAGGGAACTCAGCGACTAGAATGTGGAAGGTAGGGATGTCCGAAGGTTGCAGAGAGTAGTTATGATGGCTGCAGACTTTGGTACATGGGTTCTTAAGGTGGAAGCTGCTCGGACGGTGCAGACGATGGCTAGTTTTTGGAACATCGAGGAAGGGTGGCCGACAGATAGTGATCAAATGATATTGTGGGGAGAGCGATGGTGAAAACGATGTGTGCAGCATGGGTGGTGTAGCTTTCGTTGCTATGTCAATATGTTGTTTCGGAGCATATGGCTGTGTAAGAAGCGAACAACGTGTAATGGCAGGGATATACTGGCAAACAATCAAGGTAGTTGGGGAATGCGACTATGGCTTCAAAGGGTATAATTATATATATATATATAATATTAATATATTTATATATCTCCTTTTTGTTTTTATATTCTAGTTTTTATATATTGTCTAATTTTTATATTTTTTTTCTTTTATCTTGATTTTTTTCATAACAATTAATTCTTTTCCTTGTTTTTGTATTTTTGATTTCTTTTTTAATTATATTATTATATATTATCTATATATATTATATATATTATATATATATAATATATATATTATATATATTATCTATATATATAATTATATGTATATATATTAATTTATTTATTTTTAAATGGCCAAAGGCCAACTGGCAAATTGGAGAACCTCTCACTTCATAGAAAAACACTTGAGTCTTGACGGTGATAATGTTGACAGAGTTTGATGGTAAAATTCAAGATCAAACATGGCTCTGATACCAATGTAACGACCAAAAATCGTATACACAGTGGAAATATTTAAAATATGTCATAGACAGACATCAATGGTAGGACAGTAATTGTAAATTGTATATTGTATAAAGAATTGTTGTAGGATGATACAAATGAGAATGAGGGTCTTGTATATATAGTCAGGTAAGTACCCTTTCACGAAGAGTCATGTTTGTAGAGACATGCCTCTTTTTTTAACTAATTATTATCTAATTATATATTATTACTATTATTATTATTATCTATTTTTACATCATTTATGTTCATAGCAAAAATATACACAAATATTTTTCTCCTGGAACCCAAAACTCGGAAAACTAGATAGATTTTTCATTATACTCCTTTACAATGTTACATGACATTATATGCATATTATAGAATTCATAAACCCCATATCCATTAACCTTAGATTAGAATATAACCATATCTCCTTTGATTGAACCTACAAAACCATAAGCAAAACCACCATGTGCCTCAAAATCACTAACAAGAAAAATTGGTTGCTTTAAATTGCCAAAAATGAACACAAAAGACCACCCATTTTTTTGTGTGACTCACCTGTCATGCCCTATGCATATGTATTGTGTGTGGAGGTAGTTCTGCAAAAAGTATAACACACCCAACAAATAAAATATTTCATTTAAAAAATAATTGAATATAAATGCATTAAATGTGCACGAAATGAAAAGAAAGTAATTTTACTTAACTTGAAACTAATTATCAGTGTACCCACAAACCAAGGAGAGAAAAGAGGAACAAGGAATTCATATTCAAATAGAATTGTAGGAAAATAAAGATGGGCTTGTGAGATATTGAATTAATAACTAACAAGATGTCCTGGCGAAACAAAAACCACTCCATTTATTATAAATGGGGATCCTTCTTAAAAAAAATCCCTTTATATAAGAATTTTTGTAAATTTAATCCTTTTGCATTCAAAAAAATCTTAGAAAAGACAAACAAAGTCAGAAATTAGCTTTAAAATCCCAATTTTCCCTTTTTATAGCTTTTCCTCTAATATAAATAAAATAAATTTATTAAAATTTATAAGGCCTAAAGGTCAAGAACCACTACATCTAAGCCTTTTAATAAAGCATCGTATATATTGTATAAAAACCCGCTTATATAATAATTAGTCTTCTTTTTGTTCCACGCTCCTTTATTAGGCCTCGCCATCCACGTCATCCCGGAAGATATATCTCAGATATTACTTGCACAAATATGCTCAAAAAAATTGACACTTAACTCCCGAGACATCCTTTTCCTCGACAATTAACATAAATATTGCCCCGTCAGTCTTTTCCACCAAGAGTTCCCATCCTGGAGGTTTCTTCTTGGGGATTCTTTGTTAAGAGTTGCCATTTGAAATCTCCAAGATAACTTAACTTAGTGTGAAGAAAATCTTATGTGCCATGTGTTAAGTAGGTCCCAGAAAGACATTATCACATTGGCCCACATTTCCTTCACTTTTCAAGTCATCTCAGAGGTTTCTCCCTAGATGCTTTGACAAGGTTCCTCTTTTGGTTGCTTCCGAGATTAAATTTCCAAGACTCCTCATCTTTCACCCAATACTGGCCCACAACATGCACATTTATTTGCACCTTCCACATCCTCCAGGAGTTTTAATCTCGAATTTTTTAGCAAATGTTCCTTTGTTTCTTCCCTAAGATTGTAACACTGGGGTTGCTCACTCATCAAAGTGTCAATTCTTATTATCAGTGACCTCTCCCATACATTCATGTTGTGCCGATTTGTTGGATACCTCCAAATCATCTTGGAAGGAAATATTTGGCTTTTTCCCAAATTTCTCCATTTGTTTCTCCTTGGATTTTATTCCCAGGGTGAGTCACGTTAGAAGCCACATAAGCCTACATGTCACCCAATACTCTAATCCTAGCGTGACACCTATCTATCTCATGTGGCATATTCTACTTTTCCACTTGATTAGTGCACTCTAAATTAATTTCACATTTTTCTATTTTAATTCACACTATACTTTGCATGTGATAGTGGTTTGATTAATAGTTATTCATTGTTTTTATGAATTCATTGTTCTAATATCCTTTCATGTGCCGCAAATTTTGATTTTCATGTTTGTGTCTACAACAATCAAGTCCTACAAGTTCTTCAAAGCCTATAGATATGGTGAGAGCCAAGAAAAATCAACTTGTACAAAAACCTTCCAGATTAGTGTTGGGGGAGGTTGATGATAAAAACCCATACACCTTCTTTTTGTTTCCGACACAGTGATAACCCTCGAAAATGTAGGCATATCTTCTTGGGACAGTATGTACAAGACTCTTGAGGATGAATTAGCATATTCCAATGAGGAAGAGACAATTGCCACAATAGAAAGAAAGGGTCAAGGAGGTTTAAAAAGCCAAGAACTTACATTAGCAACCATCGAGAGGCCAGGGTTACATAAAGCAGACACGAGAGCAAGATTCTTACCATACATAGATATTATATGATGGGAATTGGACCATATCGATACTACTAGGTGGAAAATTATCACTTCTTGTGGCACAATGGTTAGTTCCTTCCAATCTCAAGATATTCAGGGTATGTATAAGCTACCCAAAGTTGAACTCAATTATGACCTTGATTTTCTCAAAAAAATTGTTCATGAACAATGCACATTACTTGATATAACTATGCCTAGTTTAATAAAATATTGGAGGAGAGACCAAAACAAGCACAAAGAGGAAATGTCTTGAAAATATGTCATTGCTTCTTTATCTCCCCATTTTAAGTGTGTTGCCTCCATGCTTTGTAGAATATATGGTATGAGGGATGCTTCACATTTTCCCCTAAACTAGGTCCCTCTTATTCAAAGAGATGCAAACGATTATAGTTTCAATTGGGCTGATATCCTATCTAGTGGCATTGCCCAACATGTTATTAAATTTTGAAAATAAAGGACTCTTACCCAAAACCATAATCCCCCTTTTATATGTCTACATGTATTATGGATGTCATTTGTCTTTTGATCTTCTTCCTAGTAATGAGTTGGAGTTGGACACCCTTGAATCCATACCCATATATGTCTATCACAATAAACTATGGGAATAAAACTATTATGACCACTTTTACAAAATTCGTCATTATGTTTGATTTCATTTTATCAAGCCTTAGTCAATATGAAACCTCGAAGGATGTCTTAGCCTGTTATGGATTGATTAGAAAGAATCAGAGACTGGTATACTGAGGAGAATTTCACATATGTTAGAGTAATTGGTTGTTATGGACCTCTTCACATTATGCCCCTCTATATACCAGACAAGCTTCTTTGCAGATAATTGGCATGTCAAACAATGGGTACAAGAATTACCCTTGAATTTAAAAAATCATCTAAAAATTTGTGGCTTGAGTTACCAGTTCAAATTCGCATTTATTCTCTCTAGAATTTCACACATGTAGAAACATAGTTAGTTCCTTTTAACACTTTGATGTCGGCTACTATTCCCTTGAAATTGCATGATCCATTTAATATAGAGAAGTCGGTCCATATCAAGATGTATGTAGGAGAGATGAAGAGTTATCTCCATAACATTATCAAGCTTTTATAGTATGCAAAGACACTAGGAGAGCTCTATTTCCATTCAGATTACAACAACAAAATGGAGAAGCAATTGTGGCCAAATCTCCTCGCTCTTAATCTCAACAAGCTTCTACACAGAAGACCCCTATATAGGGAACCTCATCTGCAAAACATACAACTCTTGTACAAAAGAAACTAATTGCACCAACAAGCAAAGTAGCTTCAGCTAATACTCCTAAAGAAACAATTTCAGAGAAGATACTAGGAAATGGAATGATTAAATATTGAAAAATATTTCAAGGGATAACCTTACAGCCTCCTACGAAAGCAAGAAAAGCACCAACTGAAACCAAAATACCTAGCAAAACTAATTAAAAGAAATAGTGGATGACACCTCCATCAAATACTTTAGAAACAAGTCTCCTGAATCCTAAAGCGCTTTCCAAAACACCAGTGTATTGCATGTTTTTGAACAAATTCTTGGTCCAAATCATATGTATCAATTCGAGATTCTAGAGATACCTTCTGTTGAATTTTTTTATAGAATGAAACAACGAGCTATATTAAGGAGGAAGAAAAGAAAGGATACTAAAACTCAACCTTTATCAACAACAATGACTCTAACATCAACATCTATGGAGGCAATTGGGGAAGGATCATCCAAGGCTTCTGTTGAAGTATTTGAAGAATTAGTGCAATATATAGGACCTTATGCAGATGCAAATATTAACATGGTCGCTAAAGTCGGACAATTTATTGGAGAAAAGGATGAAAGGAATCATCAACTAGAAAAGGATTCTTCGTAGGATCAAGCTCAGATTTCTCTAATTAGAATCCAATTTGAATTTGAGATCAAGAAAAAGGATATCCAGATGAATGAATTACAAGAGAAGGTGAAGTAGGTCAAGGAAAGTATTTTAGATCCTGAAAAATTTAAGCATGAAGCCCATGACCTAAATAAACAGCTACAACATGAGAAACAACTATTATGTGATAAGTTAGGCATAATATAGGCCCAGGAGAAACTGGTTAATTCTTTTCTTGATGATTTGATTGATATTGAAAATCAGTATGATGAAGCAAATCGAAATCCTAATGATCTTTTGCAATGGCAGGAAGATCCAAAATGGTACTTTCCAGACCTGCTTAGAATTAATGAAATGCAAAAATCAATGTTCTACATTGCTTGGAAGAACCGCATTCACTTAATCAAAGAGATGGTAAGAGATGCAGAGAGGCTTTCTAATTTTGTGGTCTAGTATATTCCTTAGTCTCTTAAGTAGGAAAAGATGCTATCAGTTTATACATAGGAAGCTATCTCAGAAGTAGAGACGTTGAAATCCAAAATACAAGGTGACAGAGCCAAGTCTCTCGATATGATTGAGCAGATATCAAAGGTGAATTTCAAGCTAATCTGGGAATTTCTCATTAAACCTCACAGTTACCTTCAAGTAACTACGTCATTAATGAGAAGATTACCTAGCTACTACCATTCTTGGAAACTTAGGTGTATAGTTATCAAGTGAGCATTAAATTTCACTCACCCCCGAGTTTCCTCGTCTTCTAGAAGTTTATAATTGATGGAAAGCGCCCATTATCTCTTTGTCAACAACTACTCCTATGATTTAAGAATTTCATTTCATTTTAAAAATTTTTAACAAATTTCTATTTTTCTTAATTTTGTTTCCATTTTGTTGAGATAATTTTAGAGATGAAACTACTCCCCTTTCATGCTTGTAAACTATTTAAACATCTCTCGGGCCCAATGCAAGGGGTCCTAAATTTTGCAAAGGAAAAGACCGTTTACACTATTGTACTTTGATATTTCTTAATATAAGTATTGAACCATTTTGATTCCTTGTTTCAATAGAGCATAACATATTTGGTTTTGGTACTATTATTGAATTTGTTTTCTCACATTTCTGATTGGAATCATTTCAGTGTTGTTTATGTTTATGAGTCAATGATATGATAATTCACTATTGTCTTGTTATTTCTTCCATTTATAAACATAACGATTTTACAAATTTATATGTGAATGTTGTTTGGGTATTAATTCAATTAAACATTTAATTAAATTAAACATTTCATTTACAGCCTGCTTTAAATAATAAAAAAATAACTCGAGATCTAAATTTTTGGTTGTTGAAGTAGTATTTTATTTTCACATATACAATAATGTTTGGGTTATATATATTATGGTTTAGTTAGAATATTTTTTTTCTTGATTGTAGTCACTTAGTAACATCTCTCCACCTTCCATATTCATATTTAACTACCATATCCTAAAGTCTCAATTCATTGGTGTAATCTCCATAAGGGTAACTAGGCCCAATTTAAAACTAATTGGAACCACCAGCCCAAACAGAAAAGAGTCTAATTGAGCATCTGACCAAGTTGTTTCCCAAATGTTGATGAGGTAATTTTTGGACATCAACATTTCCAGTGCTAAAAGGAGGGACATCTGACTGTGAATGGAAAGACGATCACATCAAAAGATAACTATCCATTCAAAGGGTACATATCTACCCTTGAATTCTCCCACAACTTCTAGATCCCCTTTAAGGTATCCTCCCCCAAGATTTGAAATTGTAAAACTCTCTCACACACTTCCCAGTATTGTATGTCAGTTTACTAGTGAGCCTTCAATTAACACACCTCTCCCTTAATATCCTTTTATATCACTTGATATTTAGAGTATTATTCATAAAATTGAAGGTATTTCAATATCAGGAGATCAACCTTAAGCATTTGAAGCTTTAGAAGGAAGTGTCACATCTTCACTAAATAGTTTTAATATTTTAACCAAAGCTCAAAGTGGAAAGTTAGGAGTAAAACCTTTTGAGTTTCCACTAGGCATACACTGTCAAAAGATAATTGTGTCAAGTTCTAACTCAACTACTACTCTTCATCCCATTCTCCTACACCAATAATTACCACTTCAATTTCACAATCATCTCAAATGGTTTCTCCTTTATCTTCATTTATGTCTCCTTCTTCAACCTAATCCTTATATATTCCATTGTTACAGTTACAATTGGTCCCTCATCATGCACAATCACTTCATCATCTACTACAATAATTTCTACTACTATTATAATTAGAACAACACCTATAATTAATATTCCATGAATGGCTCAAAAACCCTGGGAAACTCTTGGAGCTATCAATATTCCTGGTCAAAAACATCCTCTCCGTAAACGTTATGAATGTTGGCTTCCAAAATTTAATCTTGATAATAATGTACCTCTTGAGGAACATATCAATAATTTCTTGTAGCTATAAATTTAAAGGATGTTTAGGAAGAAGATGTGGTTTGTAGACATTTTCCTCATACTTTTGAAGGAAAAGTTTCTTCGTGGGACTTCACTTTACCTACTAATTTAATAGAAAATGGGGATACTTTTGAGGACCTATTTTTGAAAAAAATGGTGATAATAAATCACCAGATTCAACAATAATAGAACTGTCAAATATAAAAATGGGTCCTGATGAAAGAGTTAAATATTTTAATAACATATTTAATATTTTTTTTGAATAAGATACCAAGTAATTCGAAGCCAGGTCAAGATGTTCAATTCAAATGGTATATTAGAGCTTTGCATACTTTTAATGGCTATGTTTGTTAACCAAACTTCCAAAATTACTCTTCCTTAAAATATGAAGGAAGCAATGGACATTGAAAAACAAATTCTAGCCTATCCAAGAAAAATGTCGTGGAAGAAAAGAAACCTTCTTCTCAACCTACCAAGAAAGTTACATTTAATTAAGAAGAGAAGAAGAAAAAGAGAACTAAGGACACATTTGATATTGAAGGAATAAAAAAGGTTATAAAGACCTAATCAAATGTGGTGGTTGATCTCAAGAAGCACGTTTCAGAAGAGTCCTTTTAAAGAATACCATTCATATCATTCAGAAGAACTTAGCCTCAAATCCTCATTCTAGTCAAATTTTAGTTGCAGAAGAAGAAGAAGAAGAGGAAGAAGAGTATGAGAAAATAGAAGACAAGGAAGAAGAAGAAGAAGAAGTGATTGATGCCAATGCTACCTGGGACTTTTTTTATTCTCTATCTGATAAAGAGGAAGAGGTTATGGCCGTAACAACAAGGAGCAAAAGATCTGCAAGTACCACTCCTACTAGCAAAGGCCCTGCTACAAGTACCTCTTCATCTCCTACAAATAAAATTTCTTCTCCTGCTCCATTCACTCCTCTTGCTCCTATAAACAAAAATTCCACTCTAGATAAGTCATCTTCTAAAACTCTTATTGTTTATTATAGTATAGATTACAATATTGTTGAGGACATGAAGAAGACTAAGTCAAACATCTCATTATACAAAGTTAGTAAGTTAAAGTAGTAACAAAAATTTTTACTAAATGCTTTAAATGCTACTCCTAAATATCCTTTACCATCAACTATTGTTGTTACCAAACCAAAACCAAACTAAGCCCTCCCTCTTCTCCTCGCAAGATGAAATAGGCAGATTCTATATTAACAGGTGACACGTCCAATTCACATGCTCCACCATTTATTTTAATCCCATGAAATTTTTAATCAATAATGTGCACAATTGTTTAGTTGACTCTAGTGCCCTCTTCTAATATCATGCCCTACTCTATAGGTTTGAAACTGAATGCTAGACCCCAAAAGTCAACCACTCAAATTGTTCGACTAGATAGGTCAAAAGTCAATGTTTTGGGTGAATTTAAAGATGTCTTAATAATACTAGCATCTCAACCCAAAGTATTTCAAATCATTGATATTGAGATTGTTGATATCACAGAATCTTATGGTCTTCTTTTAAGCAGAGATCGATCTAAGAAATTAAAGGCTATTTTTCTACTAATCGATCTCACCTACGACTTCTATTCAATGGAAAGCCTAATCAAATAAGATTATATTGTGAGAAGCATATACTGTCATAAATATTGATGACGATCATGAGTCAGTCGCCTTTTCACACAATATTCTAGGAAATTATTGTGTAGAGACTTATTTTGGAAATTTTACTTCACAAACATCTCATTTCCATCTACTACTATACGCTCAGAAATTTAAAAAATTTCGTAGATTGATTCATCTTGATGTGTGAATGTTGTAGATACCTTTGTAAATAAAGTTGTAATTAATAAGTTAGGATCATGTATTTTGATGGGTCAAAATCTAGTGATGGTTCTAGTGAAGGATGCATTTTGGTGAATCCCAATGAGGAGAAAACCATGCTTACTTGTAGACTAGAATTTTAATGTACAAACAATGTTGTTGTGAAGGATATTAAATAAAATAAAAACCTAAATTAAGAGAGATTGAAGCATGGAGGAAAAGGTTACTCAAGCCTTAATGTATAGTATTAACAAAGAATGATAAAGATACATTTAAATACATCAATATTATCTCTCAAGATAATTCGTCTATCTTGGACATGCAATCACTTTGGTTGAGTTAATATCTCAACCGCACACCAATCTAGGAGCCTAACTAGTTTGAGAGAATCTCTCAACCAACTAGACCTAAACAAACTCCCAAGTTTGAGGAACAATCTCATTCTATAATAGACAATTAGGAATTATTCCAAGTTTAATAATTTATATTTTGGACTCATTGATTGTTTTATGAGAGTGTGAGGCTAACATTCCCCTCCTCAATCTTAAGTCCAAAATAAGAACTTGGTACCATCTCCAAGTCTTCAAGTTGAAACTGTTGAGCTGGTCCTCAACGAAGAACTACCTGAAAAACTACCAAAACTAGATGTTTAAAAACTCCAATATGAAGAGAGCACACCAAGAGAAATGAATCAGTTGCAAGTCTAATACAACTCTAAAAATTCTTGACAACTCAAAAAATGACAAGATAAAATGCAAAAGGATCCATCTGTCTCTTTCTTGGGCCAATGACCATCCAAGTGAACAAAAGAATGTCTACAAATTCTCTCAATCAGCATCCCAATCGTTTTCCCATTGGAAAATGTCAATGCTTATTGGCAGATTTCATGATGCCCACTGGAAAATTTGTTGATTTTGTTGAATATTTTAGTCTAACAACCATCTTCAATTCCATTATCATTTCCCCCTTTTTTCAGCTGAAAGGAGAGACCATAACCATCTGCATTTGTTTTGAAGTTACCCCCCCTTTTAGATGTAGGAGAGATTCACTATTGTACTCCCCCGTCCAAACACATGAGAGTACCATCTTCATTTGATTGTTGGTTGCAATATGTGAGGTTGAATTATGCAGTAAAACTTATACAATCGTTGACTGTAGATGACCACTCCCAAGGATCAATCCATGCATAATTAATCTTCAATCTGCTTGGTTGGTTTTGTTTGCAACATTTCTCTGATGAGTGATTCTTCTTGCTACAATGGTGACAAGGATGGAGATCAAAACAATCATCTTCCATATGACCTATTCTTTGATAATGTTTGCATTTCGGTTTTTCTTCAACTTTCTCATGGATTTCTGATGTTCCCTGATCAAGAATTCCTCCACTAATGAATTTAATTGGTTTTGAATAATCTAGGATATGCAAGTTGTTGTCATCTTTTTCATATCCTAAACCATGTCGATTTTTGTTACATCGGATTTCTTCCCACGGTTTGATGATTGGCTTGGAACAAGAAAATTGAACTTGATTATGGGCAACTTCTACACTTGAATTTGTATGGTTGATTGGTTTGAAATCATCATCTTCTACATTTGAATTGTTGAATGGCTCAGAAATGTGACCTTTTTTATAGCAACTCATCTTGTTGTAGTTGTGATTCAAGTTGGAGAAATTCAACCATTTCATGTACCTAATGTAGATACATTTTAATATAAGAAATAGTTGCTTTGTTGATTTTCACTGTGTCTTCAGTAGTGGATAGGATCATATTGTTAAGAACCTTTATCAATTGAATGTTTTTCTCCATGTGAACTCGCTTGCTTTCTTTTAAAACTTGCTTGATTTTTCAAACTCGCTCGCTTGAACTTGCTTTCTTAAACTTACTACGCTTTCTTGACCTTAGAGTTGTGATTTTATTTGCTTTGTTCACTTGATTTGACAAGTTTAGGGTGTTAGCTACCATCGAAAATGCACCCTAGTTAATGATTTTACAATGTAATGAGTGGATGACAAGTTCAAATGACTTCTACCAATTATGACTTTAATGATTCAAGGCTAGGGTGTCGGGTTCAACCGAGAATGCACATGATACAACTCAAATTAAATTACAAAGAAAATGATTCTTTGCAAGTTACAATACAATTCAATTTCAATTTGATTTGGTTCTTACAAAAATTGTTCAAACATTGATGTTGAATTGATGCAAATGTTGTTGATGTAGACTTGTCTTGGAATGCTGATGATTTCTTGAGTTTGTTCTTTGCCGCTTCTTAATTGTGGGTGCTTGAACATATGTGCTTTGCTTGTTTTGTCCTTATTTGAAGATACTTGATGCTTAAACTCCTTGAGTGTATTGTTTTATGATAAAAAATTGCAATTATAGTGTCAAAACTAGACACAAAACACCATAAGCCTCCAAACATAAAATCACCATCACATGCCAACAAAGTGTATCTAAGATCCCCTTATTCAGATTTTGGGCAGATCTAGGACACTTCAACACCCCACCCAATTTAAATGTGATAATTATCCAAGCCTTCAAAAAAAATATACCCTTATTGTTCCATTATTACAAAATCAACTTATCACTTATGACTTAAAAAAAACACGTATCGCTCCAAGAAGCTATTACAAAATATACACCTTATCACTCCTTATTACCTTATCACTCCATTACATAAAAATTACAAATACTCTTGGTCTCTCCAAGAACAATTTTCTTCTCATACAAATTTGAGAAAGAAAATTGAATAATGCACACACTGTTTCAACCAAACAAAATAGAAGTGCTTTTGAGACTTACCAGTGAGAACTTTCGTTGTCCTCCTTTATGCTTCTAAGGTTCTCTTGCCACATTGTTTCAACACCTGCAACTATTGGCTTACTAAAAAATGTTACTGTTGAGTATGTAGTGGGTTTTCTTGGGAAGGTCCTTCAACTTCAACTAAAATAAAAACCATAATGTTTCTTATGTGCGTCGCAAGGCTTATGAATAGAAATGACTTATCAGTGTTGCTCGAGAGGAAATGTGAAATATTTGGATAGAAACCCGTGCACAAAAAGTTTACCATTTCTAAATATTTTTGTTGGCGGCTTTCAACCAGTGTGAAATCACCATGTGTTAGGAGGCTCGGGAAATATCGCAGCTCAGAATGAAACTTTAGTTAACAACACCGAATCTAAAACAAAGTAGTGAATTTATCTGTTATATATCAATAACAAATTTCAATTGTAGTTAATTGAATGAAGCATTTGCAAATGATAGTGGGTCTGATCTTCCTTAAGATTGATAACATCCTTGAGCTCACACTAACATGCGGTCTGCTCGGTCTATGTTGCAACTCTACTTGTTCACCACATCAATTACACTTCAACTCCACACTAAATAGCTCTACTCTTACTAGGCTTTATGTTCCAATGTAGTCTTCACGTTCCAGCATGTGCTACACCACGATCCCACTGCAGATTTCACCCCAGGCATTAAGTGACTTCAACGTAATAGCAGGTTTGTGCACACATGTGACTTAATTTTGGCTTCCGTACTCCAAAGTACCAGCGGGTAGATGTTCAACACCATTGACTGTGTTAAAACCACTCCATGGCTCACTATAGGGAATATCCTTCCTTTACCTGTGTCTCTATTCTTTAGTAAAAAACAACTCATTCTCTAGTATCTCGGTCTCATGAGCCTCTTTAAGCACTTGTTTCACACTTTAATGGGATGAAATGATTAGAGAAAAGAGCACTACATCAATGATGCAACAAGAAAACCACTATCATATCAAGAAAATTGTAGAATTGATCCCCTCCTCTTCTCCTAACCCAACAGGAGCAAACCAATTCACACGTGCTCTTCCATTCGCTTGGATATTTACGCAACTTCTTCAAAGCATTTTGACAATTTATCTATAGCTCTCCAAGAATAACGACCCTACCAATCTCCTCTGATATGCTTTTGACTCATCTTTTCCACACCGATTGGACTCTTAAAGCATGCACCTTTATTCTCACTGCTCTGGTCTCTGGGATTTTGACAAGGTGGTTCACAAAGGCTTGACGTTTTATCACTATCACTAATGCAGATCAATCACACGAAGAACACATACATGCCATGAAAACAGATCCTCGATATAACTCTCCCAGTATATCAGATCAATCATGAACCAATCCACTTGCATGTGAATCAAAATTGCATTCAATTTGGATGCTACGCACAAATCAATTTCCAGCGATATGTCCAAATCCACAAGATGCACAATCATAGCATGCCAATTCCACACAAAATACAAAGATACATTGTAACCAAGATCATCATTGTAGGGAACAAAAGCACCTCATTTCCGCTGCATCATACCACACTTCACAGCAGTCACTACTGGATGCGTGACACAGGTCAATCTCCTCTGCTTTACATCCACACACATGATGCAGATTGCTTTGCATTATTCAATGCGAGTTGCTCCACATAAGTTTGCACACAACATATCAATCCTCTTCTTTACAAACAAGTTTCTTCCTTACGCTGGGTTCGATGCTTCTTAGGTTGGGATCCATACCACACATTCACTACACAAGTTACATATTCACGCTGCAGAACTCACTTCTACTTTACACAGGCAACTCATAGTTGATTGCCACATAGATACGCTCCAATAGTTCATGTAGATTAACATTTCAATGCTTGGTCACCACAGCTGACAAATTTACAATAAAAGTCATTTTTAACTTCTCTCAATCACATTCACAAAATTTCACAATTTTTTGTATCAACACTCTGGTACCAAATAAATTAAGAGAGACTATGCCATGGCGGAAAAGGATTCTCAAGACTTAATGTATAATATTAACAAAGAATGGTAATGAGACATTTAAATACATCAAGATTATGTCTCAAGATAGTTGATCTATCTTGGTCACACAATCATTTTGGTTGAGAGAATATCTCAACCACACACCAATCTAGGAGCCTAATTAGTTAGAGAGAATTTCTGAATCAACAAGACCTAAACAAACTCCCAAGTTTGAGAAATAGTCTCATTCTAGAATAGACAAGTAGGAATTATTCCAAGTTTAATAATTTATTAGTTTGGACTTATTAATTGTTTTATGAGAGTCTGAGGTTTGTTCAAGGGTTAAAGAAAGCAATTAAATTGGATGTCAAATACCTGAAGCTTTTCGGTGATTTTGAGAACATCATTTAGGATAAAAATATTATCCACTATGCCTCTAATCACCTTAAACATTATCAATTGTTTTTTCGTGAATTAGTTTCCAACTTTTTTGCATTCAATATTACTCCAATTCTTACACTGCATAATACAAGCGCATATTTCTTAGCGAGTGTTGCTTCTATACTTATTCCCCTTGAAGATTTTATCCCTGATCACTTTTATATTGAATAAATTTTTAAACCCTTAATTCCATAAAATGAATCCTTATGGAGAGTCTTCAATGATGATTAATTAATGAGCAAATCATTGATGAAGATTCTCATGATCCATAATTGAATAAGCCACCGAATGAAATCAAATCCAAAAATCCCATTCCTAAATATGTGGTCAAACTAGAAGATATTTATGATCTCAAGGATAGGTTTAAAAAACTTACGAACCTACAAACTACTAGTTCTACCTTGTGATTTGAAGTTATTAATCTTAGAATAGATCAAAATCATCATAATGTAACCTAGGACTTGGATTTTCACAAGATGAAATGTTAACGTAGATTCATCTTCTCAGAAGATCTAGAGATGTTTTTGCATGGACCTATTATTATCTTAAGACCTACAACACATCAACTATCAAACATAAAATCCCCATGCTCCCTAATGAAAATCCTATTCAACAAAAATCGAGGAAAATACATCCTAATCTTGAACCTTAGATTAAAATTGAATTAAAAAAGCTATTAAAATCTAATATTATCTTCTCAGTAAGACATTCTAAATTGGTTTCTAATATTGTTCCAGTTAGGAAGAAAAACATAAACATCATAATTTGTATTGATTTTAAAAATTTTAACAAAGCTTTAGAGAAAGATAATTTTTTATTGTCGCCTATGGAGTAGATTCTTCAATTTGTTTCAGGATCTGAGTTAATGTCATTCTTGGATGGATTCTCTAGTTACAATAATATATTAGTGCATCGCAATGATCGTCTTAAAACAACTTTCAGAACCATGGGGAAATTATGCTTATCAAAAAATGGCATTTGGTCTTATAAATGTTGGTGAAACATTTCAAAGGGAAATGGACATTTCTTTCAGAGGTTTAATCAATAAATCTATTGTTGTTTATCCTGATGATATCACCATATTCTCCAAAAAATGCATCGATCGTATTCATAATCTAAAGATTTTTTTTGAAAGGTGTAGGAAAAATGGGATATCTTTGAATCCTAAAAAATCGTTTTTTGCACTATCTAAAGGTAAACTATTACGATTCGTTGTATCTAAAGAAGGAATTAATATTTATCCTGAGAGAGTTAAATTTATTTCATAAATTTTGCTTCCTTATAAAAATAAAAGTCTATGCAATCATTCTTGGGTCAAATTAATTTTGTAATGCAATTTGTCCCTAGTTTTGCACAAACAATTTTACCCTTAGAAAATATGATCAAGAAGAATGCATCTTTTAAAAGGAATGCATTGGAAAGACAAGCATTTGATTCTATTAAATAAGGAACCATTCAAGCTCCCTCCTTGTTTTCCCCTAATATAAATCGAATTTGCTTTATATACATTTTCCATTTATCAATCATATGCATTTGCCTTAATGAAATGATCAAACCGCAGAAGTATCAATAGCCTTTAACAGTTCTGGATATCAAGGAATTGAGTTGAAATATTTAGATGTTTAAAAAAAGGCTTATGTTGTTTTCAAGTCTATTAAGCATTTCAGACACTTTTTAATCAAAACTCACACCAAGTTAATTGTGCTTTATTTTATTGTAAGAAATTTGTTGGTTCAAAATGACCTTGGAGAGAAAAGAGCTCACTAGGTGATTGCATTACAGGAATGTGACTTGGAGATAAAGGTTGCAAAAATTGTTCGTGGTCAAGGATTATGTAAGTTGGTTACTCAGATTATTGATTCATGCCATGAAATAGTTTAGATAATTAGAAGTCTTGAGATCCTCAACAAGTATGTGTAATTCTTGATTTATCAAACTCGCAAACTATATGTTGATCTAATCTATTTTCCAACTCATGGTACAAAAACCATTACATTTAGAACAAAAAAAAGTGTGCATAAATATTGAAATCTAATCAGTACCAAATTATAGATGGACTTTTATTTAGAAAGAACTATGATTACATGCTTCTTAGGTGTTTATAAAAAACATGAGGCTGATAAAGTGTTGTATGATTTGCATAGTGGACTAGCAAGTGGTCATTTTGCAGGTAATACTACAACTCACAAAGATTTACATGCAGGCTACTACTATCCAACACTTTTTAAAGATGCACATTCCTATGTTCAAAAATGCAAATTTTGGTATATTATGCAAGAGAAAAGAAAGCAGCATTGCCACTTCAGCCTGTGATCATAGAGTAACCTTTTGAGCAATGGGGTCTTGACGTTATCGATGAGATTGTTCCTAACTCTTCCAAGCAAAATAAATCTATGCTTACCACAAATGATTATTTTACAAAATGGGTGGAGGTCATTCCATTGAAAAATGTTATTGATGATCACGTAATATCTTTCAGATATCAAATAATCATTACTAGATTTGGTTACCTGAGCACATTACTTTTTTATAATGCAAACTTTTCTTTTTTTGGTTGTTTCATTTCACTTACTAAATTTTTTCTTGAAAAGGGTATTAGGTTAAAGTATTCCTCCTATTATTATCCTTAGGGAAATGGATTAGTAGAATCAATAATTTTGAGAATAATTTAGAAAATTATTGATGATAATTAAAGAAATTGGCATAAAACTCTCATTTGTGCCCTATGGGTTAATAGAATAACTTATAAAGCAGCAATAGTTACCTCCCCATACTTTTTAATATATAGAAAATAAGTTTTTTTACTCCCAAATGTTGCTTTACCTTCTCTATCTCTAGTGCAATCCATTCAAGAACAACCTTGTACTAGCTTACAACATCGTTTAGCTCAAACTTTTATATTGGAAGAAACTAGAGTTAAAGCCAAACAAACCTATGATAGTCATCAAAAAATTATTAAACAATGGTTTGATAGCAGTTCAATTCGTGATAAACACTTGATGTTGGTGATTTTGTTCTGAAATTGGATAAAGCCCATGAAGACAAAGGAAGACATACTAAATTTCAAAAGCTTTGGCTTGGTCCCTTCAGATCTCCTAGAAAATTGGCCCATCCACTTTTATACTGGAAACACTTGAAGGGATAGAGGAAAATCTACCCATGAATAGACAAACCTTAAAATAATAATTTTCTTGACAAATTCAATCTCTTTTTGTAAGTATGTAAATACTTTCATATATTCCATAATAAGTTGCTTGTCAATAGCATAGGTGACATGTGATATTTTACTTCTCTCTTGTATCTATAAGAGGATTATCACTAACCAATTGCAAGAAATAAAGAAAGATATTAGTATATGTCAATATAACGTTATATTCTATGATCAATTCATCTGTCAAAGAAGGTTGTCGTAGAAAGACTTTGCAGCGAAGTCCAGGGAAAATTTTAAGGATGAAATTTTTTCTTAAAGTTTAGAAACCTTGGCAAATCTCACAAGTCTGTAATATGCAATTTCTAAAAATGTTTTGGTGATATTTTAGTAAAAATATTCAAATTTCTAATATTTTATATAGTCTATATATAAATTTTGGCAATTTTTAAAGTAAAATAATTTTATACTATAAATTTGGGCGAATCATTTTTAGAAAAATGAAAATTAACGAAATCTTTTTTTTGGAAAAATATAAATACACTGGAAAATTAGCCCCTAAAATTTTCCCTAGCAAAGTCACCTCATAGTTTAGCCCTTCCCTATAAATATAAATGTTGTGATAGGAATAGAAAATTGTAAGGTGAAAAGCTTATTCTACCCCATCAGATGTAGTTGTTAAAATAACTATCGTATCACCCTACTTCCTATTTGTCATTGCTAAAAGAACCAAATTCTAAAATCAAATATCAAAAGGCGATTTATAATTATATAATATAGGAAGTTTTGGGAAGTGTAGGCAAACCTATCAGGGTACTAAACTAGCTCGCTAGCAGCGGATCACTGCATACATGATATCAAGGTAACTTCATTGG
Source organism: Pinus taeda (assembly GCA_000404065.3). Taxonomy (NCBI): domain Eukaryota; kingdom Viridiplantae; phylum Streptophyta; class Pinopsida; order Pinales; family Pinaceae; genus Pinus; species Pinus taeda. The sequence goes on along the minus strand of APFE031193859.1, from coordinate 191,113 downwards.
GGGTATTGAACAATCTTACTAGCAATGAAGCAATATTAGGTAAAAGAAAGTAAAGCTAAATGGATTGCATATACTCATGATAAGTATTCTCTGCTTAGTAGTCAAATCGAAAACTTATTTTTCCTATCTTATATAATAAACTTCAATCAAATCATTTTTCTCTCTAAAAAGACTAAAAAAATAAGTATAAGAGAAAACCCTTCTTATTCTTTTCAAATTGATTATATTCTTTTCTTCTACTGCAATTTAAGCAATTTCCTCTAATTTTTGAAATGGAGATATTTTGATATTTTTAAATGAGGATTTACTTGTGCATGTGAGTGACACATGGGTGAGTTAATAATAGGTAATTAGTAAAATAGAGAATTACATTTTCTATAACATGGACAAGTAACCTAAGCCACAAAGCATAGAAAAGAAATCTTAAGCAAGAGAGATCACACCTTATACACCCTAATATGGATGGTTATTGTAATATTGAATTTTGTATTGGTGATTGTTGATGGGTTTGGTCTGTTAGAGAGTGTCTCAATGAGGGGCAGAGGGGATTTCCTCACAAGTTTAATAGTTGCACTCTCCTTTCATTTTTCTAGTTAATACCTTTCATACAACCCTATTTCATCTCAAGGATTGTTGGAGAAGGAAAGTACCCATTGTATTTGGTAGGGTAGTGAACTAGTGCTATGAAAATATTAACAAAAGATGGTGCAAGAGGAATTCAAGCTTGCAATCAAACTATCAAGAGGTCACAAAATAATCTATAATAATTCTTGAAAATATTATTTTCATATACAAAAATTGTTTATTTAAAGAAATGTGGAACGCTTGTTTGTAATTTGATTATCAAGTATCATGTAAAAATATGTGTAAGTGAGTATGTAGTAATTTCATATTTACAACCCGTACCCAAAAACCTAATCTCCATTGTAAGTGAAAATATATGATGAATGAACTTATGTCTCATTATTTGAATCTTCTACTTTATACTTTTCTACATGTCCCTTTTCCTTACTTTCTTAAAGTCAAGTCAAAACCCAAACACACAGTCGATGTACCATCACTGAAAATCAAATCTAACTGGGAGCTAAGGTAACACTTACAATATTGGGTGTTGATTGCCATTGTAAGGTGAACTTTTGAATTGCCACAAAACTCTTACCAGTTGTGATATTTGAGGGAAAGATCATGATGATTTGAAGTTGTTAAAGGTCAATCATCACGTTAATTGACTTGACTTGAAAAGAAAAGATGGACACTAACTTAGGCTACCACATTTGTGAGGGAATACGGTGGACGGATGTGGAGAAAGGGCACTATGAGTACACTTAAATTTAAATTTTAAATTTAAGTAAAGTTTTAAAAAAAGTTAAGTGATTTAAGAGATTCTTAAATATAAAAAATTTGAAGTAATATATATAGTGAGAGAGGTATATCTATATCTATAAATTATATATATATTATATATATACATATATATATAATATATATTAATTTAATTCAATTAAAATTTCTAATCAAGGAGATTTAAATAAAATATAGTGTGTAATAGTTAGTATTTGGGTTTAAATGTTTTTTCAGTAAAATGGATTTTATGTTTGTCTATATGTGAAAGTAGAAAAATGTAGTTGTCGATATGTGGATAAATATTTTTTATGGAAGAATGTCAAGTGATGTGTAGTTGAATAAAAGTATTAGACTATGAACTTGTACAACTTGAACAAAAACAAGGTATCAAAAAAGAAACATAAAGATCACGAAAATATGTTTTGCAACAAGGCAAAAGAGATGGACGAGGAAATTTTGCGTTTAAGGGACAATAATCAAAAAATACTTGAAAAAGTGAAGAAGTCCAAAGCTAAGAAGCAAGAAAAGGAAAGTTCTAAGAAGAAACTCAATGAGAGTATATTAGAGAAAGAAAACGAAAATTTGTGATTAAAAACCCTTTATCAAAGATTATTAGAACAGGTAAGAGATTTAAAAGATGAAAAGTTTGAACATCAAAACGTTGAAAATAAAGGTTGATGAATCAAAAATTGAAGAACTCTTACGTCTCAAAAATCATTTTCAAAGTATACTTAGTTAAATTAAGAAACTTAAAAATGATAAAAAATCATTGAAAAACAAATTAGAAGAACTTATCACGAAGGAACTATTGAAATCTTCAAACATAATAGTCCAAGTTGAAGAAAAAGGAACGAATATTGATCAAGTCAATATCACAACTCAAGAAGATGAAAAATCAGTTGAAGTAAAAAAATATTCATATGTTACAGTTCAGACAATTAAAATTCCAAGTAAGGATTTTGTAATTAACTCAACAACATCAATCACTAAAGTAAATCGGCAAAGTGCCATATGCATGATAAAGAAAAATAAAATCACAAGAATTCCTTATCGACATTTGAATAAAAATATTAGGCATCTCAATTAGTCTATGTATCCGTATCACTCAAAACAGAAATAATAGACTTATGTTTCGAAGAATATTGATGTCTGCACAATCTAGTCTTATGATAACAATTTATCCTAGCTATCAAATAATTACAAAGTTCCATAGAAGACTGATTTAGGATTGTTATATCCCTTCTTAGTTCGACAATTTTCTTTATCACTCAGAGGATCCTATCATCTTGTATATTCAAATATGACAACTCAAATAGCTTTTAAAGATGTGAATAATTATGAGACAAAGAAATAGATGACATGCCTTATCAACATTAAATTGAGGAAAAAATTTTTCTAAAGAAGAAGGAAATGCATGAATATAATACAATAATAATATCTATATAATGACGATGATTATAAATGATAATTTATTATATTAAATCACCATTACCTCTAAGGGACATGCTCGTTCATGAAGGGCATTGCCTAGGTATATATGGGCCCTCATTTGTAATAATCTTATAGATTTTTTTTTATAACTATTCCACCACACCACACATATAATTCTCAATGGATTCTTTGTATTCCAAGGGTTCTAAAGATTATTGTGAGTACGAAATTTGTTCATTACGTTGGGATCAAAACTATTCGACCCTTCGGCCATCAACTGTTGTATAATGTATCCATTAAACTTTAGGTACTAAAACCATGGGAACATATTCCCAAGCAGTATTAGATGGTCATCAAACTAATTGATAATTATTATTGGAAATGAGAGAAATACTTATAAAATCACTAAATCTTCTTGAAACACTAGATTCAACACTTACAATAGAAGTTGGTCTTAATTTCAAAGAGGATAACATTTCTAGCTTGCAAGATTATAATGTGAAACAACAGAAATTTGAACATATAGAAAAAGGGGATGAAGAAAAAGTTGACGATAAATAAATCGATGCAGCAACCTTTCTTGTCGATTCAAGTATAACTTGTGAAAGAAAGTAAGTGACACCTATGGATATACCCGCATTAACCAAAACTCTCACTGATTCAAGAGGAAAACACGTTATAAATATAGCTAGAGAAACTACAATAGAGTAGGACTTGGTTTTTTCAAATGGTGTTGAAGAAAAATAATTTGTTCGAAATATCAAAGACACAAATGCAAGTAAGCATTTATATCTCGAATATGTTACAAGATGGACATATTTCTTCTACATATGCTTAAAGTGTTGGAACTGAAGGGGATACCATTATATGGGAACCAAAAGAATTGGAAAATAGACCTATAAAGAAACCTTCAAGGATCCTTACCTCCTAATGTTGCAGAGAATAGTATGTCCTTGTTTCATAAAATCAATGTAGAATTTGTTGTTCCTTTAGCTATTATGAGAGGCAATATTCCACATGAGGATATCGTTAACACTATGGGTTCATTTGATCATCATCAATTTCCTCCCAAGCTTAAAACCTTGAACCCCTCCATGCCAAACGAAAAATTTAATGTGATTGGATCATGGACAAGAAGTTAGATAACCTACAAGAAGGGAAAGTATCAATGGATTCACATGGTACTTTGCAAACTTTGTGTAATCCCAAGAGCCCATAGATTTATAAGTCAAATGCAAAGATTGTCGGTGATCATAATATTGTCATGAAGCCAAAAGAAAAATCCTTTCAAACAATTAATACAAAAAATAGGGTTGTATTTGTTGAGTCATTCATTCATCCTAATGAGGAGAAAATGGCATAGGTTAAGTCTGTATTTCTTGATGGATGTCACCCATCTTGGGATGGAGAGGAAACATGGAAGCCATATCATTGAAATACCTATAAGTGGAGGTTCTAAAACCAATAGTCATAATAGCTATACAAATCAAATACCCATTAGAAAAGACTCAAAATTCATCCATGTAGGTTATAGAGCTGAGAAACCAAGACAAGGAAAACCTAAAACTAGGCACAACAGTCGTAGTATTGAAATACCAATGACTATTAGACATAATGAAACAAATGGTCAAAAAATAAAAGGGAAAACCATATGCAGAGGCTCTGTCAACATGTTGAAATCTAGTAGGGAAGATGTATTATCGATTCCTAGATTTTCTCAATTCAACTAGATAAAGTTAGACATGAATTTTGACTTCCCCATGAAATTGTTTTGGGTGAAGTGGTCGATTTAGATATTTCCTTTGCAATGGATGCAATAGGTAGAACCCACGATGTGTTTGAGTCATTCCTTCCTATCAATATAACTCTTAATGTTTCTCTTAGAGAAGATATGGGACAATATTTTGTAGAAAAAATGGGCGCCCAATATATAGGATGGGAATTCATTCCAGACTATCCTCGTCTCCTCTCATTGCTCTAATTTCAAGAAATGTTGGCCCAAATTCACCCTTGTTTTTCTGATGAAGAAGAACAATAGTGTGAGGTGAGCAACGAAAGTGGGTTAAAATTTTGGAAACAACTTAGCTATATATTCCTGAATCTCCAATTCAAACCCCTCAATCTCGAACTCTTCCATTCTGATGAAAAATCCCTAAATTATTAGGTAAAATTGTCTCAATATTTTAATCAAGTGCCCTACAGTTTGAAGAAACCTCATTATTTCATAGAGAATATCTCAAAGCGCTACATGTTCTCTATTTTAACGTAGAACAAATAAAGAATCAACTAAAAACCCCAAGATGCCTCATAGTGCTCTCAATTCATAACAAATTTGAAATTCAATAACAACCAATTGAATTGAAACCCATGTATGGTCATGACCATATGATATGACGTAGGGAAAGAAAAATTGAAGTGGTAGATTATAATTAAAAACTTAAATTACAATAAATAAATAAAGTTTAAACTTAGGTACATTAAAAATAATAATAAAAATAAATGGAATATTAATAAAAAAATAAATACAAACCATGGCCCACAACAGAAATTATTATCTATATATATAATATATATAGTATATATATATATAAATATAATATATATATATATATATATATAATATATTATTTATATAATATATATATATATATATATATATTCAAAGGGAATAGATTAACCTCGATTCAAATAGTACTAATTGATGTATTTACATGTCAAAGTAACATTCCGCGACAAGAGGAGAATTGTTTTCATTATGCTTTTGAGGGCAAAGCATCCCTTTAAGAGGGTGGAAATGTAACAAACATAAATATACATTAAATAGCAATTAATTATTGAAGAGACATGTCCCAAAGGACATGACTACTTGTGAAAGGGAACCATGCCTAGTATATTAGTAGGGTCCTCATTGTAAAATTCAAGTATTCATTCCATCATCTATAAATATATATAGTTTACAACACATTTGTGTATTTTACATTGCAAGTATAAACACACTATATTTTTGTTTACTATCGATTCTATAAAGTGACAGATAAGGGATATCATTCTCAAAGTTTGAAATGGAGTGGGAATGTCTCTTTGAATACTTTGAAGAATTCCTTTTTTCCTTCTAAACTAATATAAGGAATCACATTTATATGGTTCTCCTTTTTCTCTATGAGACTCACAAGGAGGAGTACATAATGCACATCATCTTCTTACTAAAGAGGGACTCTAAAATATGATGGGTAAGGGACTAGAATAAACATTTTCAAAGTCTAACAAGGAGTGGTAAAGTTTCTTTTCAAAACCTCAAAGATTTCATTTTTTCTTTCTAATCCAACATCATAATTCACATTAGTGTCGCTCTTCTTTTATTGTATGAGACCAATATGGGGGAGTGAATATAGATCAAAGGGATGAGCTCTTAAATTCCAAGGGTTTGGATGCAAATACTTGTTTCAATTTGATCCCTGCTTTCTTAAATATCTATACCATTGTAGATGGGTTCCCATGACTCTTGTAACTACTCTTAGCTCTTAGCAGTGTCAAGAATGTGATTAGAAAGAGAAGAAGTGATATTGTACTTGTCTAGTAAATCCAAAGGTATATTAAGTTGTATTCTAGAATATAAAATTATGAAAAGAAGAAATGCATGAACCATAAAGTTACTAAATCAACTTGTTGGGATGATCTTTCATACAATAATTGGGTAATAAACTTTGAATACCTTTTTAATGTGCCTTGTTTTTAGATGCACCAATAATTTGAAAAACCAAATTTAGGAGCTATCCCAAAATATCAATTTGATTAAAATGTTTGAAAATCAGCCTAGGTTGAGCTTAGTTATGGAAAATCATGAAAGAATGAAAAATATAAAACAACAACAATAACATAGACCAATTAGCAACAAGAATCAACTAAAAATTTGAAATAAAAGAAATCAATCCATAAACATATTTTGATTAATCTTTGGTTCTTGATATTATGGTTGCCAAAATATGTTGACTATGAAAATGGAGATCACATAGGAAACATATCAACCACTCTTTGAGGTTATATCAGAGAGAAAGTGGGAATCATGGTCTACCCCCACCCCCCATTACCTCAATTAAATTCCTCTTATACCCTTACATTTCCTTGTGATAATCCAACAAGGGACAAGGATGAAAAGGATGTCTCTTAATTAATTGCAGTTACATGTGTGATTCTTCATACATATATACATACATAGACACACACACACACACACATATATATATATATATATAATATAGATATATATATAGTATGTATGTATGTATGTATGTATGTATCAATTTTAGGGTTTTAACGTTATTTGTTTTTTATTTATTTTCTGTAAATGTTGAAATGGAAAAAAAGAAAACTAAAAAGAGTGAAAAGGCTACTAAAATAAAATAACTTCACATATTATTGAATAGAAATAGTTTACAAGATTGCTAAAAGGAAATATTACAAGAGAGAACAACAAAGTATTAGAATTATATTACTTTTGTGAATTTTATGTAATAGGAAATCTCAATAAAATAGAAAGTGAATGAGATATAAATATCTAAGAAGAGATATGACCAAAATATCAATTTTATTAGTAAGATGTTCCACAAAGAACATTCAATGAAAAAAATATTGATCTTATAGAATTCTACTAAGTGTTGGACAAGGAATGGCCAAAACTTCAATGTTTATTGAAATCATACAAGACAAAAATGAGAAAAGTCAAAGAAATAGAGCTAGAATCATTTAGACCTGACCTCTTGAAAGTGAATAGCATTCCCCATACAAATTCATCTGCTTTTGAACTTCAAGAAATAAAAATCTAAACCACACACTCATCAACAACTTTAGAGAATGTCCATCTCTTTTCTCTTATCTCTAAATCCCTATCATTAAGTTTTTCCTTCATTTCATGGCATTTGACTAGGTAGTTTGAGCTTGTGAATTGATTTTATAATATTAAAATGAAAATAATAATAAAAAGGTGACATGGTATATTAGGCAAATAAAGTCTCTTTGGGAAAGGGATGCTCCTAGGAATGAATTCATGACAAAATAAAACGGTACTCAAAGAAAGATACATAAGCACAAACACCTAAACATGCATGTCCTCGTAGGACACTACCATCCTCAAACTAGATCTAAAGAGTAAAGTGGCCAAAGACAGATAATTGTGGTGGAGTGAGTTAGCAACATGATCAGTAGTAAAGGGAACATCAATTGATTTCATAGTCTCAAGGGTTATAATGGGATCCTATCAAGAGCCTTCAGGATGCATAGATGGTAGTTGGGTGTCGATCTACATTTTTAATGGGAGACAGTGAAGCAATATAGATGAAATAAAAGGATTTAACTTCGGATTCTTTCAAGACAACATGTCATGCTTGAATATTCCTCTTTCATCATTACTAGTAAAAGGTGAATTAGGATAAGGTTCCAACCGGCATTAATGACTAGGGAAACTTGATTAATTCTAGATATGCTTGGGTGAGGCCATATACAAAGTATAAATAGAAACAATGGTGGCGAAGCATTTAGGTCACCCAAATATAAATTCATTTTAAGGGTTAATTAAGGAAATTCATCTAATTCAAATCAAAATGGAGAGAAAATATGATCCTCTTTATCCTTTCACTCCTCCACACATTTCTAACCTTTTTATCAAATCCCATTCTAAGACCACAAGATCCATGACTCCATAAAATCATATGATAATTCAAATTCAAGTGTAGATCAAATTCATAATCAACATTATGGATCCAACATACTCAAAAAAGAATGTGTTACAAGAATTATGCTTGAAGCACAAAATGCACCTATCTAATACTTTGATTCGTGATCCTTTCATTGTTATTTTAGGGAAATAATGAAAGAGTGAGAGAAGACATGTTGGAAATAAAGGAAACAAATCATGTATACAAATAGGTTGATATGGCTATCTTGTGTGAATAATGGAGAATAACATGTGAGAACTTAGGCATAAGGCTTTGAATACCAAAATTGCAAAGTAAAACAATCAATTATTTGTATAGAATCTCTATTATCACAATACACATAAAATTATAATTTTATATACATAAAATAGGTTACAATTAGGATATGAGAATTAAAAAAAAATGCATACCAATTTATTATTAAAAATGTGATAATTGTGTAATATCCAAGAATGGGAACAAATCTATATATTTTATGGGCTTAAATAAATCTAGCACAATGATAACAACAATAACTAATAATCAGTATATGGATTGCATAATCAATATATGGCTTGCATGGAATATAAATTGGAAATGTATCTTATGCTAGTATGTATAGAGTAAAACAAGGGCCAGAAGTGATGAAAAAGACCCATAATAGGCTTTATAGGCTTGAGAAAATTTATAATTGAAACCAATGCAAGGAGGTTAAAAATTCTTGAGTCAAAATTGGAAAATGTTCGGCAAGTTTACGACTTCAAATAGGCCAATGGCTATTCCCATGTCTATAAAAATTAAAACCCATTAAACAAACCACTTAATCCCATCAAAATGCTATAAACAATAAATATTCAAACATGTGAATTTGGTATCAATATAGTAACCAAAATAATAAGTTCGAGGTTGCATAAAAAGGTCCCTATAACATTTTTTGTTTGTTTAAAATCCAAAAACCACAAAATTATATCCATAATACTCCAAACCAAGTGCTCAGGTAAGAACTAAAGGAACCAATATTTTTTTATTTTTTATTTTTATTTTTTATTTTTTATTTTTATTTTATTTTATTTTTTATTTTTTCTGTATAAAGACTAATTCTATTAAGAGAGGAAAAATATAGTACAAACAAGCTTGCAAGCAAGCGAAGCAAAAAAGCGAGGGAGCCAAAGGAGATAGGCTCTTTACCTCGTTCCGTAGAGATAGTTAAGGGACGGACATTGAAAACACGGGAATACAAAAAGAAAGAACTAAGCAGAGAAAACTACCCCGAGGGGTCAGTTCCTGTCACACGACATTTTTTTCCTTTTTTCTTGCTTACTTTGACCCACCCAGTGGAGTTTGGCTGAGCCATAACAAGTTGTAGACTATTCTTCACAGACGGTGGAATATCCTTATCAGAGTATGAGGACGAAGAAGTATGAGGACGTTTCTGAGAAATCTGAGGGTCAGAGGGGATTGCCGGATCGATTGAGGGAGCGTCCATCAGAGTCTCTTCATTCTGCACATCTGCTATAGTTTCCTCCTCATCCGAGCTAGAGAAATCTAAATCGTCCATACAATGGGGTGGCTCATAGGGATTCCAGCGCTTGGATTTTGGTTTGCGATTTAGATTCTTCTTTTTGTCGAGGAACTGGGAGCAAGTACTCTGGAGGTGTCCCGGTTGATGAAAATGACGACAGCGGAAGGCTGTATTCTCGTAATCCAAGGTTTGAGTCTAGTGGAAATCTCCAACCTTGAGATTGATCTAATTCGGCAGTCCTTCGCTGATATCTATTTCTGCACACAGTCTGCCATAGGTGTAGAGACCATTTTCCTTTCTTGAAGTATCTGTAGCCAGGTAGCGTCCCAAAGTGTTTCCAATGGCTAGGAAGACAGAGAAATTCCATATATGTGCCAGAAGATTCGGGAGCCTAACCCAAATGGGAATCTTGGTGATGACCGTTGTAGAAGGGTCAAAGTCTAGGAACCAAGGGGTGAGAAAAAGCCCAGCTGAACCCCAGAACCAAGGGCCTCCCGTTAAGGCCTTCTGGTAATCTTCATTTGAGTCAAAAACCACAATGAATAATCCTTTTGAGCATAAGTAGATCTTGCTTTTTTTTGTCCAAGAGGAATGGATCCATTGATATAGATCTGCTGTGCGAGGCCAAAGCCCATTAAATCTGCAAATGAGGGTGGATTCTGCAAATATTTGGTAGCGATTTTCAATCTCAGGATGAGAGCAATCGATGGAAGGAATTTCCTCTGATTTGTCTACCAGAAACGGTTTCGGAACCCCATGTGGCTGGGCTGCTTTCGAAGAGGTCTGAGGTTGGGCATCGTCTTTGCAAGCTGCATCTTTATAAGAAAAAGAAGGGGCAGAGGAAGTCTGCCCAAAAGAGCCCTCTCTTAACCTAAAAGAAACCCCAATAAGAGTGTCCTTATGAATGTTGTAGAAAGAGAGAGGAAGGGGATCCATAAGTTGCTTACCCTGATATAGCAATCTGAGATAAGAGGAGGGGATCCTCAGCCGGCATTCGAGTTTTTGCAAAAGATCCTGCACAAGATCTGTTGCGCGAACCCACTGCATCATTGTCTTGCTCAATAGTTTGATCTGTATTTGAAATGCTTGTGTCTCTTCAGACAGATCTAGCTGGTTCAATGGAGGAACCTGCTTCCAACAAATCAGATTCGCCAGTCTTGGAGCATTGACTGAAGTTGGAAGAGGAGCACAGTGGATGTGTGCTGCTAACCTTGATACGTCTGCACGCAAATCCGACAAAAACAAGAAGCAGGTGCGCTGCATGCTTACGGCCGATATGAGATCTGGAGCATTCCAGCCACAGAAAAGGGATGAGGTGGAGACCGTTATCCATGGCTGAATCTTTGGCTCGTTGCTTCGGGAAATGAAATCGACCTTGTGTGCCGCAGGAGAAAGGGGGCGGAGCGGTTCCCAGGCATCGTGCGCTTTTTCCTTAACTTCCCTTTTCTCCCATTTGATACTGCTAGGCAAAGCCGACCTTTCTACGCAATCCTGGATGTGGCTGTCCCTGACCTGAGCACCATGCAAAGAAACCTACTGGCATGGACTGCCCTTCCCGACATTTTGAGGATTGAAACCTAGGGTTGCACAGGCAGCCATGGGTGCGGCGTCGACCCTTGCTCTTGTCGATCCCAACTCATCTTGGTGTTAGTTCATAAGTCTTGTTCTACTAAAGGAACCAATATTAACCATAACATGTGACACATATTACTCAATAAAACCCTCAATACAAGACCATGAGCATGATAAACTATATAATGCAAATGGAAAAGTAAAGTGTATAATATATAGTTTTGCAATGAAACTAATAATCCATCGACACATTATAAGCAAAGTGATTATTTTTCCAATCATTCCCCACTTTTCAAAACTTTCCCATTCCATTTAATTTTGTTAGAAAACCATACAACTCTCAAGTGCATTCTAATTGATGGTCCTCCCTATGTTATATCAATACATCCATGGTTTTAGAGTGATGGTCATACAACATTAATAAGGAAATTTTGTTTATAATTTACTCAAGATCAATTTTCCAAAACTAAATCTCAACACATTGCAATTATAATCTTGTTGGCTTGAACTAAGTCCAACGCGTCAATGAAATAAGTTTAGACCTATGGTATCGTATGTTTTAAGCCTATACAACAAGTAGGAAAAAACACTCTATAATGATATATTTCTACATATGTGGAAATATACATTGTTATTAGCATAAAGAATCTAAAGTTGTATCTATTTCCAATGCTTGAAGAGGAAGAAGATGGTTTACTAGTGCTCTTAGTTATTGAACACTTAGTTCTTTATGCTTACAGATTCTTGATTATTATAATGAGTTAATGTTAGACACCAATGCTTGAGGAGGAAGAAGAGGGTTTACTAGTGCTCATAGTTATTGAACACTTAGTTCTTTATGCTTATAGATTCTTGATTATTATAATGAGTTAAAGTTAGACACCATAATACGAAGGAATTTCAAGAAATCCACATAGGTAAGTATGAGTTTCTTAGATACGACTTAAAAGGAAATTTTTTCTAAAAGGAAAAATGGTCTCAACTAGAGGAGATACTTGTTGAAATTTCCAGTTATCTAGGTCTAGTATGTTCTCTAGATGGGAACACAACACACTAGAAAATCCCAACACAAAAGAAATTTTCACATCGGAAAAATAACAGTAGTGAAATCAATAAAGTACACACGAATATTTTCCCAAATATTATTTCCCATTAGTCCATAAATAAGAAAACATTAGGGATCTTTCACTAGGGATCATGGCCCTTTATGAAACCTAATACAAACTAGTATACATAGTATAAAAAATATAGGGCTTTAGGTCTGATCCTTGAGACCTTCAATCTACCCATCACAAAAAAGTTAAAATAGCTTGACTTACTTGTTGTAGCAGTCCTTTGCCTCCAACCCTTTCTATCATCTTTTCCATTGATGTACCTAGTTGTCCTTTACCTTCAAAATTACATAATGATCACCTCCTTTTGTCATTGTCCTCTTTCTACCCATCTGGAAGGATTCTCAAATAGATCCTTGAGTCTATACTTGTCTCTTTATCACTTCAAAATCTTAGTTTCTTCCTTGTAAAATAAGTTGCTCATAGTAGGGTTTGTCCTTCAATATTTTGTATTTATCAACCGACAACCTTGTTGTTTAGACCTCCTTTAATGAACATATTTCATAAATTAGCTCAACAACCTCCTACATTGAACAACATCCTAGCTCACTTCCTCACTGGCCTCTCCATAGGCCTAAGGTACCTTTGCATTTCCTAGCCACCAATATGAGGCATCTCAGCCTTTTTTGCTCCCTATTGAGGCCTCTCAGGCCCCGTTTCTCTACCTGCAACCCACCTAAAATAGGATATGGCCTAGTCCTTGGGCCTTTTGGCCCTCTACGTTGTTGGAATTAGGCCTTTTAGCCCTGAACTAGGGTTTTGGCCCTCTTCCACAATCATAATAAAACTTGGCTAGATATCATAGACAAAAAACCCTTGTTTGGAAGCTTCTCCTCACTTCAAAGAGACATCAACATCTCTTAGGAGAAATTCATCCTCTTTAGACAAAAAACATGGCTTATCCTTTTTGTGCCTTAGGTGGCTTCCCTAAGGTCTCAAATGGCCTCCTTAAGGCCTCATTCCTTTCTATTCAACAACATGAGGCCTCAATTCCTCCTTCTAAAGCTTCATCCATCTCTCTGAGCATAAACAAAACTTGTCCAACAGATTTCCTTGGACACAAAAAATCCTGAAAAAACTCGGCCTCTTTCACTTAGAAATATCTCTTTTGTAAACACAGAAATCAAATTGATAACACATCCTTTCTTGGAGATCTGCAACTTCCTTCTAGATTTCTATTCTTCACAAGGATGGATTATTGTTACTTGTTGACCTCTCCATTGGTCTCCTCTATAAATACCTTTATCTTAGGCTATTTCAGGAACCCTTGCTCCTTTATAGTTTTTCCCACTCAACCAACTAACAAACAATTAAAATATAAAATTAATTACTTACTTCCCAAACACACAACTTTGGGTAACTTTTCCAGCCAACTAACTTTTGATGTGTTTTCTCCATTTGGAAAGACCTCCCAAACTACCCAATTTTCAACACTACCTCTTATTGAGGAAGGTATTTTCATCACACCTTGAAATATCCAACTCCATGACTTTCCTTGCATGCCCATGACCATCCTCGCATGAGTCACGACTTTCCTTACATGGCCATAATTTTCCTTGTATGTTCCATGTCTTCTTCAATACTAAGACTAGCTTTGTCTTGCATGGTGCGTGATTGTCCTCACATGTAGCATGAACTTTCCTTGCACTACCATGAGTGCTCTCACATGGATTGTGAGTTTCCTTGCATGTGCTGAAAACTCCACTCTCTCATTTGAACTTGAATATTTAGACTTCCGTTGTGTGGTTGACATTCTTTTACAACCCCCATTTAAATCTAGACTCCCTCTGAGCCTACAAAACCTCCACTACTCACTTTTCTTTACCTATGGAAAGTTCTACTACTAATCTTGTGTCATTCCAAACCTAGTCCCAAGCTGCAGTTGAACATTGAGTCTAATCCACTCTAGAACACCACAACTCAACTTTGCATAAGTCCTCACCCTCATAGGTCAAATTCCTCATGTGCACATGGATCCTTTTCTAGATGTACAACTTTGAAACCCAACAAAAATACAATCTCACAGTCAACTTCCCATCCATCCATAGTTATATTATCCATGCCAAAGCATCTTCTTTGTTGAACCCTTTTATCCATGTCTAGCAGTTTCAAAACTCCCTCTTAAGCTACTTCCTATGCACACTATGATTCATGTGATCTTTAAAGTAGCTCTAATACCATGTTGAAATTTTTATCCCTCTAGATCTAGTATGTGCCCTAGCTAGGAACACAACACACTAGAGAAGCACAACAAAAAAATAACAACAATGAAATCAATAAAGCACACAATAATATTGGTTCAAATATTGTTTCCCATTATTCCATCAATATAAAAACGTTAGTGCTCTAGTATTAGGGATCATGCCCCTTTTTGAAACCTGATACAAACTAGTATACATAGTATACAAAATATAGGGCTTGAGGTCTTATACTTTATACCTTCAATATGCCCATCACAACAAAAAAAAACAACTTGACATACTTATTGTATTAGTCCTTTACCTTCAACCATTTTTGTCCTCTCTTCCCTTGATGTACTTGGTTGTCCTTTTCCTCCAAAATTACATAGTGATCAACTCCTTTGGTCACTTTCCTCTTTCTACCCACCTGACAAGGTTCTCAAACAACTCCTTGAGTTTGGGCTTGTTTGTTCAACCCTTCAAACTCCTTGATGCCTCCTTGTACAATCAAATGTTGATAGTAGGGTTTGTTTTTCAATTTTTTGTATTTATCAACCTATAACCTTGTTGTTCAAACCTCCTTTAATGAACAAACTTAATACATTAGCTCAAAAACCTCCCACATTGAACAATAGCCTAGTTCTCAACCTCATTGGCCTCTCAATAGACCTAAGACATCCCCACACCTTTTGGCCACCAATCTGAGGCTTCTCTACCTCTTCTGCTCTGTATTGAGGTCTCTCATCCCTCTTGTTGTTAGCCGGAGGCCTCTTGGCCCACCTTTCTCTACCTGCGGCATACCTCAGATAATTTGTGGCATAGTCTTGAGGCCTTTCATCCCTCTATGTGTTGGATTGAGTCCTTTTAGCCTTGAACTAGGGCTTTGGCCCCCTTCCATAGTCAAAATAGAACTATGCTAGAATTTCATAGATAGAAAACCCTTTCTTGGAAACTTCCCCTCACATCCAATAGACCTAGACATCTCTTGGGAGAAAGTCATCCTCCTTAGGCCAAAATATTGGCTTCTCCTTTTTTTCCTCATGTGGCTTCCTTAAGGTATCGATTGGCTTCCTTAAGGCCTTGACCCTATCTATTCAGCAACCTAAGGCCTCCATTAGGGGAATTTTGAGGTCTAAAATGAGCCTCCTAAGAAAAATGTACAACCAAAATAAAAGTTATAAGAACCAATAGGATTAAAGATGATGATGTCAACCATGGGGGATGATTCACCATTTTTGGAGTAAAAAAGTAAAAAATATTAAAAAGTAATAAAATAATAAAACTATTTTTTCAACTTGAATTTTCAACATATCTCCCTAAGGTTTTACTCAAATTTCAAGAGGGAGTACTTGTTGGATGCAAAATTTAATTCTTCATCCAAGGAGTAACTATGTTGCATACTTTCAATGGACCCAGCTACACGAAAAATGAGAAATACATGAAAAAACGTGATTTCAACCACATTTTTCATCTATTTCTCATTTTTTCATGTAGTAGTGTCCATCAAAAGTATGAAACATGGGTACTCCTTCAATGTGGAACCAGATTTTTCATCCAATGAGTGTTTCCGCTCAAAATTTGAGTAAACCCATAGGGAGATAAGTTGAAAATACGAGTTGAAAAATAGTTTTTTCTTTTTTCCCTTTAAAATTTGATGATAAAATCTAATATTATTTTATTAATTCCACTATTATTTTATAATTTTCTTAGGAATCCCATTTTAGACCTCAAAATTCCCCCAATGACTACTTCCTTCTAGGGATTCATCCCTTTCTTTGAGCATAAACAAAACTTTTCTAACACATTTCCTTGAACTTAGAAATTGGGACAATAACGCGTACTTTCACAGAGATCTGTGAATTCATTTTAGCTTGACATTCTTCATAGGGATGGATTGGTATGACTTCCCAACCTCTGTATTGGTCTCCCCTAAAAATACTTTTGTCTTAGGTTATTTAGGGAACCCTTGATCCTTTATGGTTTTTCCCAATCAACCAATTAGCAAATAATTAAAATATTATTAATTAATTAGGTCCCAAACCCATTTCTTTGGGTAAACTTCCCAATCAACCAGCATTTGTGGGTTTTATCCATTCAGAACGACCATCCAAACTACCCAATTTTCAACAATACTAAACATCTTTCTCACCTTCATAAAAATTGAAATTTTTTTGGGGAGGTTTAATTCACAATATAGATAAAAAGGAAAAGAAGAGGTTTGTGAGTAAATGAACAAAGGTTAAGCTCCAAGGAAGAATGGTTGGTTCAAGGGAATAAGTACAAACCATTAGGATAATTACTAATGGACATGAAGAAGGGGCATCCTAATAATGAAACGATTGATTAGAAAATCATCAACATAGGGAGTAAAAAGTGAAATGATATTGATGAAATATACATGCCATGGAACACCAATTTTAGTGATGCAAGTTATATCGAATGATGCAAGATAAATTTGTGTGTGTGAAGGTTACATATTGTTGTATGTTTACATTAATGAGGGAGAAGTCAATGAAGGTCTGTCTCATTCACATGAAAAGCATCAATGTTGATGAGAATGAAATCGATGGAGGTGAAGTCAATGAAGTTGTTGTCAGTGACCATTTGAAATGTTCCCAATGATTGTCAACACATTCATTTTGAAATATAATCTTAGAGGCAATTGATCTATAAACTATCATGGATATTCCACAGGATCATTTGGTAAGCACCATATATGATAAAATAATTAAAATATATATTATGATGGTTAATTTTGCTTTATATCTCAAATTCTTTAATAGTTGAATTTTGGCTTAAATTAATAAAAAAAATGAAATGAAAAAAGTCGAGAATAGAAAGAAATACACATATGCACCTCCAAAATAGACATAAGTTTCATCTAGAAAAATATTTACCAGAGAAAACCTAATTATAAGGTGAGGTTGGTCTTCTCTCTTTTCTCTAGTATGTAAATATGTAAGTACAAATCAAGAGGTACTCTCTATGGAGTTATTTGATACTTATGTTCTCTAAGGATGTTAAAGAACCTTAAACCCCTTTTTTATGCTTTCCAACCTCCCACTCCTAGTTTCTCTACTCAAATATGGAATCAAATACAATAACATGAAATGGAAATCCTACTCCTCTTAATAGCCCAATACTTAACATAGCTTGATAGCCAACTAAGGGGAAGGTTTAATTCCCTCAACCCTAAATTATATTTATAATTTTTGACCTTGTAAAGTATTCTTTAAATTTGACTCATGAATAACCCCATTTTCATGAGTAATATTGGATGATGTGGCATCCTTTCATATAATAGTGGTCAACACAGTAAATCAACTTGCGAGAAATATAACTTTTGTGTACGAACTCGACATGATTATTACATTGTTGGACCTTATGTCCTATGATAAATGGGGAAAAAAATTACCCCACAAAAATCCCTTTGGTATCTTAAAATGGCTCTAGAAGGTTTTAGACCCCAATTCTCCAAATTGGGACCCACTGTTAAAATGACCTTGCAAGTTGATTCTCCAAAATTTTCCCTCTCTAAAGAATTGAGATAGATGAAAAATAACACAATGATAAAATCTAATTCAAAAACAATTATGGGTACTCACATGCTAATGATGATCATAAAAGTGGTAATAGGATCATTAGGAATGTGTGTATGTTCCTAGGAGCACACATATGTTGCTATGAATTAAAGCTTGGAAAGCTCTAAACTGCAAACCAAGCACCAAATAACGCACTAGGTCGGCATGTTTTATGAGTGTGCATGAGTTCTTAGGAAAACACATGTGTTCTTGGTGTGATATATTTTATGCACCCACAACCAATTTATTTTAACTATTTTGGATTGGGCAACATGTTTTTGGTTGTTATTGAACAAATAATTTCATCCTTGGTATACATCAAGAACTACGTAAATGAATTGTATATTATTTGGATTCCAAATAATCATTCCAATGGAACTTTTTTAATTTTGTTTTTCTTTTTTCAATTTGGTTTAAACTTGACAAAAAAATAGAAAAAAAGTAAAAAAGTAAGTTTTACCTTAAACACAAGCACCATATTGAATTGCAAGAGGTTTGGTTACCATGGAGCATAGTTAGAACCCAAACCCACCATCACCAAACCACGACTTCAAACAACCAAAATCTAACCTAGAACAAAGAAATTCCAATGTTGAAATTGATGCATCCTTGGATACTTTGAGGGCATTCATATAGGATCTCCAAAACACCAAAAATCCCTCACAAATGTCTCTTGCAACTTTACTAAATTCAATTGTATCATCCATTTCAAATTCCCAAGGCCTATTAACTAATATTTTTTATTATAAGGATGTATGAATATTATATAATTTTTCTACATAAATACCAAATTAGACTTGAACATTACCAAACAAGATTTGTTGTCATTCTTCATTGACCCAAGAAACAGCCAACCTCTACAAGTTAACAAAAAATACATTTCTATAGATTGTTCCACCTACAAACCATTTCAAGACCATTGTATGGATAGGTGGTTCATGGTTTCTGATAAAAATTCTTGTAATAATAGGGATATAACTCTATATTTCTCTAGGAAATTATGGCCAGAGTTTAGGCTTGGACTCCATGTCAATACTTTTAAATGGGATAACTCGAGGTAGTGGGTTGTAGGTTTGCAAAATATAGAGAAAATGATAAGCGCAAGTGGGCACTAGATAACTCTAGGTAGTGGGTCGTGGGTTTGCAAAAGATAAACAAAATGGTAAGGGAAAATGGGCACTAGATCCTCATCCACCTAGATGAAGGCATAACCCCCTTAACTAGAATGCTCCAATAGTGGATAACATTGTTCAAACCTAGATAAAAAAGCCACTTTAGCTCACAACCTAGTGCATCATGACACCTTGGTAGCATTGCTAGTTTAGGAGCCACCAACAAGTGATATTATAGGAGGGTTTGGACCATTAGATTTTGTAGCATGGTTTGACTAAGAGATACCACATGACGGATCATGTGAGCCTCATATAATTACCAATTATGGACATATTTACTCTGGACTACTAGAGACCAGTAGATAACAGAGTTTTATGGAGGAGGTTACCATCTCGAACAACTTTATATTCCTCATTATATCTCTCTCTCTCTCTCTCTCTCTATATATTATATATATATTAATATACACATATAGATATAGTGTGTGCGTGTGTGTGTGTTTTATATATCTAGTTATATGTTGTTTGTGATTGTTTTGACTTGATAACATCACCCCAACTTGATAGGTGCATCAATGTCAATTTTTTCCATTGATGTTGTAGTATAAGATACTTGTTCATTTGGCGTACTACATACTCAAGTATGGTGAATTAAAGTGATACCCCTTGGTAAAAAATTACATATGTTTTTGGTCCATATTATAGATTCTTTTAGTTTAGGTAAAATTATATGAAGCGAACAAAGTTCCTTCTACAGATTAATTACTCCAGAAGACTTGGAATATAAAGATATCCATAAGGATACAAATATTAAATGTATGAATAAGAATAAGAATGAATGATAATGAGAACGACAGGCTTGCTTTTATATTACGCAAGTGTCTCTTCACGAAGAGTCATGTCCTATTTAGACATGCCTCTTCAACCTAACTACTAATTTAACTAAACATTATTTATGATTATTATCATTTACATTATATTTATATCATTTATTTATTTTATTAATAACATTGCCTTCTTCCTCAAAAAGATTTGTCCTCAAAGCTTGTCGATGAAAAAATCTTGATCTCTTTTTTGGCTTCGAATGAATTTCTCTCTCAGAACAATCATCTTCATCGATACAAGCTAATATGATCTTATAAGTGACAAAAAAAATTATCGCACTAAGAAGGGATCAGACCATCCTAGATTAATTTTATGTGTAGTATTTTGATCACTGGAATTTTGTAACGACTTGTTAGCATAAGACTGGAGTGAGGTTACATCACTATTATCTAGAACATTAGTTTGTTGTTTCTGTTCTGGATGGTACATATACGTAGCTTGATTGAGTTGTCTACTCTCGTTATTCGAATGTTGATGTGGCGTTTTTAGATTTTCTTATGGCGAAGATGTTGTTGAATTGGTTATGGAACATTCACTTGGGATATTCATTGTCTAAACTGCAACATCTAAGTGTGTCATTTATTCAACTGACTTGTCTTCTTGAATTGTCATATTCACTGGATCGGTATTCATTGTTTTGTCATCAACTTGAATTCCTACATTTGATGCTTCCTTCTCGATAAGTTGTTGTACCTTGTTTTCTAATGACTTCTTATCCTTCTTAAGTTTCTTAATTTGCGTCAGTAATTTTTCACTATGGTTTTTGAGTCAAGAAACTTCTTCATTTTTGTCAACAATGATTTTGTCAATTTCATTTTGCAAGTTTTGTAATAATTTTTTTCCTTCTTGAGAAATTACTTTTGAAATATCTGATATATGTTCTGACATTACTGAGTTTGGTTTCAGCATAACATCTTGGAGTGTTATTTCCTTATTCTTGTAAGAAAATGTTAGAAACTTTTTCTTCACATTTAAGATGACAGATCCTACCATTTCCATCCAGGGTGATCCCAAAATAATGTACCTTGATTGTTCAATAGGGTTTGAACTGAGAATTGCGATACAAATGTATGATCTTCACTGTTTAACTGTAAATTGGCTATGTCATATATTTTATTGCGAAAAAAGGCTAATTTTTCAATTATATTTAACTCCGGGATCACTAATTGATTTGCAACTTTAGGTGTTATATAATTCGCATATTCTTAAATCACAAAAAAGGGATATATAATTCGCATCTTTTGCCTAATGCGAGACGGAGAAACTCCAAATTTTAGCGAAACACTTGAATCCTGACAGCAACAATGTTGACGAATTTAACAGTCAAAGACTTGGATCAAAGAATACAGCTCTGTGCAGTGGTGGAGCAGCCAGAGGATCAAATGCTCTGATACCAAATGAAGTGGGAAACAACGACGCGTACAGAACCAGGGCAACAACAATTGTGGGGATGAGGTGGATAGTGTTAGCGGCGAAAGACTCCTTCCAATTTGGATGTCGTGGATCCTATTGCGGTTGGTAGCTATCTGAACTGTGGATCTGGCGGTGGAAGGACGATAAGATTAATAAGCGTTGGTTGCAGTTGCGGTAGCCTCAGGCACTGTGTCGATGGAAAATACTTATAGAAGGTTGCACGATAATATCTCTTTTAAATATCACTTTTTTTTTATGTGTGTGTATATATATATATATATATATATATATATATATATATTATATATATATATATATATATATATATATATATATATATATATATTATATATATATATATATATAATTATATATATAATAGATTGCATGGTAAGTTCCAATTGGCTTGGAATGGTAATTTATTCGCACTACTACTGGAATTATCTAGGCAACAGTGAGTGACTTACAAGCACACATGAGTTTAAACTGTTGTTAGGGGGTGACAACCGATGTTCTTAGGCCGGGACAGGCTATATATATATATATATATATATATATATATATATATATAATATATATATATTTTAGTGACCAAGGGTCTGATGAAAATGGAGAAATTCCAACTATAGCGAAATGTTTGAATGACAACGAAGTTGATGATTTTCAATGGTCAAAGACCTAGATCAGAGAGCGAGCTCTATGTAGCGTTGAAGCAGCCAAAGAATCAAATTGCTATGATACCAAATGAAGCGAAGAAAATTCCTTCTACAGATTAATTACTCCAGAAGACTTGGAATATAAAGATATCCGTAAGGTTACAAATACTAAATGTATGAATAAGAATATGAATGAATGATAATGAGAACGAGAGGCTTGCTTTTATATTACACAAGTGTCTCTTCACGAAGAGTCATGTCCTATTTAGACATGCCTCTTCAACCTAACTACTCATTTAACTAAACATTATTTATGATTATTATCATTTACATTATATTTATATTATTTATATATTTTATTCGTAACATTATAATGTTTCTTTAATGTTTTTACAGACTGTGATGACACTAGGTGATGAGCCATGCTCACCTGGTATGGACATATTATCCCCTTGCCAAGTATCATGTGTCAACTTAATTTTTTTTAAATGCTTATTTCATTATATTATTTTGGTTATCTAATGAAAATGTGATAAACGTGTGTGTAGATTGAAACATTTTCCCTTTTCTCATTATGTCGTCAACATATTGTTCACCACCATCCACTATTCCCCCATCAATTGTCTGCCACTATCGTCACATTGCCCCCATTTTTGGGATCCATTTTACTTCCATTAGGGGACTTGCATCATTTATAAAAACCATGGGTTTTTATTGTCATCCACCTCCACCAACTTTTCCATCCAATCCACCCATAGAGGCTACATCCCTAGGCCATCTAGTAGCCGTTGGAGAATATTAGTGTAGATTTTCTTATAGATTCACAAGCTCATGTAATCTACTAAAACAAGAGACAAGAATCTACTTCTACTTTCAACCAGTGGAAGCCAATAGATCGATGAAAACAATATGAACAAGAAGAAGATAAATCAATGGAACATAAAACAATAAGTTTTTTTGGGGAAATCCATTGCTCAAAACCCCACCTATATGTATTGCACTAATCATAAATATGAGTGAAGATACAAGGCTTGTTCTCACTAGAACAATTCCTCACAAGTATGCTCAACTCTTTGCTTCACAAGCCTACTCTTAGCCAACACTTAGCCAATTTCCAATGTCTTCCAAGCTCCTAATTCCTTGTGCAATTCCTAAGCTAAATAGCCCATATTAATGGGAATCCAATGCTTCCAAAACTATGCAATCCAATCTAGGTCCTCTTCATGATTGCATGCATGATCTATACAACTCAGTAAATCATACAACTGATAGTACATTGCCCCTACACTATAGTCTCAATTGGGTCTTTCTTAGAACTAACATGCATGAGTTTCTTATGAGAGAATATTCAATTAACTAGAGTAGCACCTATGGACGCACCAATGCACTAACTAACTACTAATCCTCTACTAGTTCAACAAATAGTTATAACTAGTTTAACTGTCTATCACTCAGTAAACTAAGTTATCTAATTACAACTCAATCTAAACTCATACTGGACCCCTAAAATTTAGGGAGAACACTTACATTACTTCCAAAAGGCTTCCAAGTCGAAATTCCTAAGCCAATTAAGTTAATTAAACTTAATTAACTATTTACAAGTTGTTATGAGAATAGAATTCTATTTTAATTCTCAGCTTAAGTTCAAGGAAAAATTTAAACTGGAATTTGTTGTTTCCATTTCTCAAAAATCCCTCTCAACAAGAAATGGATTATCTGCTACCCCGATCCTATCTCTTTGCAACTTGAATTTACATCTTGACAATGCCCTTGTAAAAATATCAACATTTTTATCCTCAGTGGGAATGTACTCTAACAACATGATCTGCCTCAATATACAATCCTGTAGATGATGATATCAGATATCAATGTACTTGGACCTCATGAAAAACTTGATTTTCAAAGAGTTTGATACAAATCTATTTATCGCAGTAAATAATTGTCAGATCCATCTGTTGACCAAACAGACCAACCAGGATATTTCTCATCCAAATGGCCTCATATGTTGCCTGACTTGCAGCCATGTACTCTGCCTCTACTGAACTAAGTGCAATTAATATTTGTTTCCTACTGTACCAAAAAACTGTCGCTAAGCCAATACTAAAAATCCCTCTTGATGTGCTTTTTTGGTTGGATGAACTCCCCGCCCAATCTACATCCATGAAGCCTTCAAGATTCACTCCCTCTGTCTGTTTGTACCATAATTCATATTTATTAGTGCCCTTGAGGTATCTCAATAAATGCTTTTTCGCCTTCCAATACATCTTGGTAGGTCTAACCATTGCTTGACTTAGCTGGTTAACTACATAGCATAAATCCAGTTGTGTGTTCACCACGTACATGAGTGAACCAATAAGATGCTTGTAAATAGTAGCTTCCACTACCTATTTTGAAGTAGCATCCTCCTTCCTCTAATTACCTCCTATAGGAGTCTCCATAGGATTGCATCTCTCCATGTGGATCCTCCAGGATATCTCGTTTCCATCCTTGCCTTAAGACACAAACAAATCCCTATCACCTTGCCATAATTCCATGTCCATAAAGTAATGCATGAGCCCCAAGTCCTTTATCTCAAACTCTCTTGGAAGGTCCTGTTAGTGCTTGGAATTCACCTAGGTTGAGATAGACAAACTCTCAAGGCTACATCAAACCATTTCACCTCGTAGCTAGCCCTACAAGGTATGAGAAGGCTCTCTTGGGTCAGATTCGGTAGATCTTTCAATATGATGAGCTGACCCAATTAAGAATAAATATTTTAGGCTAGTAAATTGATAAGGGGGGTTGATTTAAAGATTTTTGGTTTGTTGGTGGCAATTGGAGGGAGTGCAATTCAGGATGCGGGGATTGAGCACAGTTTTTGTAGGGGGATCTTTGGGGCAAGGTAGGAGTAAGCGTTGATGCTTTAATTTGAGATGGATGATCAGGGATGATAGGGAAGGAGCTAAAGAGGGAAAACAACCATTTGAATCCTCTCTAGATAGAAGAAAACATAAATTTTGAACAAACTAAAAAGCTGAGCATGTCAAAGCATGTATTCAAACTTTACCACTTCATCTGTCCAAATAGAAGCAAAAGAGAGATGTAGAATACATAAACAAACTTACAATAACATGTAGAGAACACACCATCAACACTACAATCCACAAGAATCCACAAGGATGTCTGCAAAACCCTGGCCTTCTTCCTCTTGAAATTGCAAAGATAGATGTACAATATACAATGAAAACTTTCTCCCACAAGAGTCCAACCTTCCAACCTCTCAAAATGACTAAGAAAACACATAATATAGGAAAGCTAACCTCTTCCCTTGCCTCTAGGGGTCGAGCTCATCCTTCTAGGAGCAGTTTGAACTAATTCCAAACTAAGCACTAGATAATCGGCAGCTCAACAACTTGCCTCTATTACTTAGCTAACTGATTCATGCATTAATTATTCACTTTTTACATCAAGGAAGCTTCTAGAAGAGTAAAGAGAGGTAAAATCTATCAAAGTGCCATGAAAATATTACATTTATCCATCATCTACAAGTAAAAATAATCAACCATAGTCAAAACAGTGTTTTTTGACCAAAAAAGTCAATTTTGGCAAAGTTAGCTCTCACATCCGCGCCCCCTGGCTCTCACTTCCGCGCACCTTTGCAGCAACTTTTGAGTGGGTTCCACTGGTCCAAATCAGGTGCAAGATGGCTCATTGGAAAGCTTGGTCTGTCTACTTTCCATCCCAAGTGGAATTTCTGAATTTGGAGTTGCTTTTCCCCCTCAAAAACCATTTCTCCCAAGGTCACTTTCTGCAACTCAAAAAGTGGGCAGAAAGTCATTTTTTTGATGTATTTTGAGCTTTTGGAGGCTCAAATCTCAAAATCAGGCTTCTCCCAAGTATTGGTAATTTTTCTATTTGCATGCCCTTTCAAAAAATGCCAAGTTTTCAAAATTCCGAGCAGTCCTCCAAAATAGTCGCGCTTGGACGCGGACATGACATGGCCAAAACCTGTAAATTGCACAAAAAATTCACAAATGACAAAATTTTCTCCAAATTTCTTGAAATTTGGGCTGGGAGTCCCCAATCAAGTACCATGCTCATCCAAAGAGGCTTTGGCCAAAATTTGGAGTGGATCGGGCGTTTTCCTTCGTTTTTGTGTTTTGGCCAACCGTCCTTGGAGCACCTTCGTTCTCGCCGGTATTTTTGACATTTCTTTCAAACCATGGCACCTGTGTAAAAATTGAAGGAGGTTTTTCTTCTTTGGCATGTTGTGGACAAAAACCTCTCTCAGTTTTCCAACATTCATCTTTAACTTCTCTGAAACATCATTTGAGTGAAACTTGCCCCGATGTGTGAAACAAGGAATTTTGTCGAAATGAAGCGAAATGAAGGGGATAGGGGGTTTCTAAATTCTTGGGGAAATTTTTGGGAGTGGGGAGGGATGTTAGGAAGCAGGGGAAAGTGGAATCGCAAAGATTGAGTGAGGGGAAGGGGTCAAAAAGGGCAAATCACAGGCCAAACCTAGAAAATTGCCAGGTTGTAGCTAGAAACTAGGGTTTGTGCAAAAATGAGGATTTTGGGGAATCTGAGTGTTTGGAAGTGTATGATATGGTAATTTAAGTATAGGGGAATGTGTATGAACATCAGGAAACAAGTTTTGCCATTGATCTGACCATCCAAGAGAAATTGGTTTCAAAACCCTAGGAGAGGGAAATGAACTTGCCAAGGCACAACTGAAGCATGAACAAGATATAAAATGACTCATTAGACACTGACATGATAATGAAAACCCTATGAATGATGATAGACTCAGCTGAATAGTGACATAGATTGGCATTTGGGCAACTTTGAAAAGAGTGAGAGCAAACCCCTAGACCTAATGCCTAGTGACCAAATTTTGCTTGAAAACTCTTTGAAATGACAAAATTTGACCTTGACACTTCAAAATAACTTTGTAAGAGCATATTTGATCACTGTAGGAAGGCTGTAAAGACTGACACTAACAGGTCCTCCTTGCAATATTTGATCAGTTGATCATCACTTGTCAGTATGAGATCATCAACATAAAGTACAATGATCAACAATTTAACTTCCACACTATGTGGTACATGTTCTCATCCACTTCACTCTTTGTGAATCCCAACCCGGTGAAGTAGCTATCTATCCTAATGTACTAAGCATGAGATTCTTGCTTTAGCCATATAATGCTCTCTTGAGCCAACACATATGAGACTCATGTTTGAAGGTTTCAAAACCTTCACGCTGCTCTATGTACACCTCTTCCTCAATCATGCCATTAAGGAATGTTTTCTTTACATCAATCTTATTTATCTTCCAACCCATCTATGCTGATAGTGCCAATGTAGATCTGATTGATGAGTAACTTGCAACAGGAACAAAGGTCTCATCATAGTCAATCCCCTCTACCTATGAAAATCCACGGGCCACAAATCTAGCCTTATGCTTATCCATGCTACCATCTATAGCTTGATTTACCTTATAAAGCCAATAGTAGCTCACCATGGACTTATCCTCCAGTCTCAGGACAACATCCCAAACATTTTTTACGAATTATGGAGTCATACGCCTCCACCATGGCATCAACCCAAATCGGCTGTTGCACTGCTTTCTCAAAGGAAGATGGCTTTGTCACAACATATCCACTCATAAGAGCCATGTATCCATTGTACATGTTAGGTGACCTCCTCTGTTTGCATTGTGATGTGGGTTCTCCCACATTCTCTCTAGCATCTGACAACAATCTATCAGCCTCTTTGGTGAGATTTCTTCCATCTCTAGAAGACTCTGCCAAAGCGGATGTCTCCACTCCCGGATCCTCTACATGTGGGTGCTCCACATCAATATGAGGCTCCTCAACCTTAGGAGCTAAAATCTCCTCAACCGCATGTAGCTGAAGCTCCCTTTTAAGGGAACCTCACATGGCCTTCTCCTCATTGAATCTGACATCCCTATGAAACATTGTCATCCTGGTTGTTAACAAGTACACCAGATATTTGTGAGGTGTATCAATGTACCCCACAAATATCCCCAACTCTGTTGTCATATCAAGCTTCTTCCGTGCATATTTGGTCACTTGGCAATATATCGATGACCCAAAAATCTTGAAGTGATCAACATCTGGCCTCTTACTGGAATAAGCTTCCTTTGGTGTCTTCCTCCCAAGTATCTGATGTGGGCTATGGTTTTAAACATAAACCATTATGTTTCATGCCTCAACCCACAAGTGTAGTGGGAGACCCTGATCATGCAACATCACCCTCGCTACCCCTATTATGCTTATGTTCTTCCTCTCCGCCACCCCATTATGTTGAGTGTTATGGGGTGTCATCAATTCCTGTTTAATCCCTTCTGTTGCAGAGAAGTTCTTAAACTCATTTCAGACATACTCACCACCATTATCACTCAGTAGAGCTTTAACCTTCTTACCTGACTCTTTCTGCAACAATGTTTTAGACTCACAAAACTTTGTGAAGACTTTATCCTTTTTCTACATGAAAAATATTGAGTATTTTCGAGAAAATTCATTAACAAATATAAGATAATACCTATGTTTGGTTGTGGATGTTGTCAAGAATGGTTCACACACATTTGAATGGACTCGCTCTAGAATAGCCTCTGCTCGAATTTCTCTATCGTGAAAGGAAGACTTGGTGTATTTACCCAAAGTACACCCCTTGCTTGTATCCACTTGCTCTAGTGTACCTTTGTGAAAACTGGTGGAGATCTGTTGCATGATCTTGAAAGCCCCATGATGCAAGTGACCCAATTTCCTATCTCACAACTCACCAACATCCCAGCTCTGCACCATCTCTACTTTCATGCTCAAAATAGCACAATCCTTTACCTCCATCTTATAGATATTCTTCACTCGAATCCCTATCTTCTTTGATTGACCCGTGTCTATGTGTCGAAGGAATGCCTTTCCTTTCGAGAAGATCACATCATAGCCTCTATCCTTAAGCATGGAAATGGATACCAAGTTCTTCTTCAGCCTGGGCACATACATAACAATCTTCAAGGTGAATGGAGCCCCATCCTCCTTCTGAAAAGTAACCATGCCCAATCTAGTAGCACTATACCTCCCGTCATCACCCATCTCGATATGCATATGGAGATGTTTCTTCTCCAGGTCATTGAATAACTCTTTGTCTCCAGTCACGTGGAATGAAGCTCCACCGTGTAAGTACCATACACTTCCCATCATTGATGACACCATGCATGCAATGAGGGAAAAGTCCAATTTGAATCGAGAGGCCAAAGCCTCACTCACCGTTCCTCCTAAGGACTTCTTGAGTGGACAATTTGTAGCAAAATGGCCCAGCTCATGACAATGAAAGCACTTAACTTTAATCATGTCTTTCTTCTTGCCTCCATGACAAGAATCCAATTTGGAATGGGAAGCTTTCCCTTCCCCTTCTTCACCTTAATCATCAAGGCATAGTTCTCTTCATCATCAATATTTGATGAAGAGTCATCCTTGGTGTTCCTCCTGATCTCCTCTTTCATCAAAATCCGACCATAGTCATTCCCAATTTGGAAGCTTCTCCCAACCATTGATAGATCCCTGATAACTATGCGAACTCTTTGGGAGTCCCAAAAGAGCAAGACTCACCATATCATCCTAGGGAGTTGTGATTCCAACACTTCCAAGTTCATCACGACATTGAGTGAACTTGGTCAAGTATTTTGGAATAGTCTCGCCTTTATCCATTTTGATTTTTCATAGTTTTTCCTTTAGTGCCAATTTCCTTTGGTCATTGTTGTTCTGATACAAGTTCATCAATTCTTTCCACATAGCATATGGAGTTTCATTTCCATGGAGACTCGAGACAATGTGGTCTCTAACTCCCTCAAGGATTATCTGCCTCATCTTTGCCACACACTTCTCCATTCAACTAGATTATGTGCATCTGATGTTGCTGGGTTAGGAATTTTTTGATCAACAAATTCCTTCAAGCCATTATCCTATAGAAAAGCCTCAATTATGTCCTTCCAGGCATATAATTCGAGTTTCCTTCCAAGGCATACTCAAGTTGCAAATTGTAGAACGCCATCTTCCGATCGTGAAGTATGTATTACAAATTTGAATTTCACCTGTAACCAAAAACTCAAAACTTTGAAATCTCCTCTAGTATGTTGTCTTCAGCTCTGATACCATGTATATTTTCCTGTATATTCACAAGCTCATGTAATCTACTAAAACAAGAGACAAGAATCTACTTCTACTTTCAATCAACAGAAGCCAATAGATCGATGAAAACAATATGAACAAGAGGAATACAAATTAATGGCACATAACACAATAATTTTTTCTGAAGAAATCCACTACTCAAAACCTTCCTATATGTATTACATTAATCATAAATATGATTGAAGATACAAATCTTGTTCTCACTAGAACAATTCCTCACAACTATGCTCAACTCTCTGCTTCAGAAGCCCGCTTTATAGCCAACATTTAGCCAATTTCCACAGCCTGCAAAGACCCTATTTCCTTGCAAAATTCCTAGGCTGAATATCCCATATTAATGGGAATCGAGTGCTTCCAAAACTATGGAATACAAGCTAGGTCCTCTTCCTGATTGCATGCATGATCTATACAACTCAGTAAATCATACAACTTATAGTACATTGTCCTTGCACTCTAGTCTCAACTGGGTCTTTCTTAGAATTGACATGCATGAGTTTCTGATGAGAGAATATTCAATTAATTGGATTAGCACCTGTGGATGCACCAGTGCACTAACTGACTGCTAATCCTCTGCTAGGTCAACAAATAGTTAGAACTAGTTTAACTGTCTATAACCCAATAAAATGAGTTATTTAATTACAACTCAATCTAAACTCATACTGGACCCGTAAAACTTAGGGAGAAAAATTACATGACTTCCAAAATGATTCCAAGTCAAAATTCCTAAGCTAATTAAGCCAATTAAACTTAATTAACTATTTACAAGTTGCTATGAGAATAGAATTCTATTTTAATTCTCATTTTAAATTCAAGGACAAATTTAAACTAGAATTTCTTGTTGCCATTTCTCAACACTCCCTCTCAACAAGAAAGGGATTATCTTCTACCCCAATCTTGTATTTGTGAAAGTCAAATTTACATCTTGACAATGCCTTTGTAAAAATGTCAACATCTTGCTCCTCCATGGGAATGTACTCTAACAACATGATTTGCCTCAATACACAATCCCGTAGATGATGATATGAAATATCATTGTGCTTGGACCTCATGGAAAACTGGATTTTCAGAGAGTTTGATACAAATCTGGTTATCATATTAAATCATTGTCGGATCCATCTGCTGACCAAACAAACCAACTAGGATCTTCCTCATCTAGATGGCCTCACATGCTGCCTGACTTGCAGCCATGTACTCTATCTTTGTTGAACTGAGTGCAATCGATCTTTGTTTCCTATTGTACCAAGAAATTGTCGCTGACCCAATACTAAAAATCCCTCCTGATGTGCTTTTCTGATCGGATGGAATCCCCACCCAATCTACATCCATGAAGCCTTGAAGCGTCACTCCCTCTATCTATCTGTACCATAATTTGTACTGAGTAGTGCCCTTAAGGTATCTCAAAACATGATTTGTTGCCTTCCAATACAATTTGGTTGGCCTAACCATCGCTTCAATCAATTGGTTAACTACATAACATAATTTCGGTCATGTGTTCACCAAGTACATCAATGAACCCACAAGCTACTTGTAAACAACAGCTTCTAATACCTCTCTTGAAGTAGCATCTTCCTTCCTCCAGTTACCAGCTAGAGGAGTCTCCATAGGCTTGTAACTCTCCATGCAGAACCTCCTGAGTATCTCATTGGCTTACTTTCCTTGAGACACAAATAACTTCCCATCACCTTGCATACTTCCATCTCAAACTCTCTTTCAAGGTCCTCCTTTCAATATTTGATCCGTTGATCATCACCTATCAGTATGAGATATTCAACATAATGTACATTGATCAATAGTTTACCTTCCACCACTATGTCATACAAGTTTGCATCCACTTCACTCTTCGTGAATCCCAACCCGGTGAAGTGGCTATCTATCCTAGTGTACCAAGCATGACGTGCTTACTTTAGCCCATACAGTGCTCTCTTGAGCCAACACACATGCAACTCACGGTCAAAGGTTTCAAAACCTTCAGGCTTCTTTATGTACACCTCTTCCTCAATCATGCCATTAAGGAGGGTTGTCTTTACATCCATCTGATTTATCTTCCAACCCATGTACGCTGATAGTGCCAATATATATCTAATTGATGAGTACCTTGCAAGAGGATTAAAGGTCTCATCATAGTCAATCCCCTATATTTGTTAAAATCCACGGGCCAAAAACCTAGCCTTATGATTCTCCACACTACCATATTGAGTTTGCTTTACCTTATAAATCCAATGGGATCTCACCACGGACTTATCCTCCAGTCTCAGGACCACATCCCAAACACTGTTACGAACTAAGTCATACACCTCCACCATGGCATCAACCCAAATCGATTGTTGTGCTGCTTTCTCAAAGGAAGATGGATTTGTCACAACACATCCGATCATAAGAGCCATGTATCCATTGTACATGTTAGGTGACCTCCTATGTTTGTGTTGTGATGTGGGTTCTCCCACATTCTCTCTAGCATCTGACAACAATCTATCTGTCTCTCTGGTGCACTTTCTCCCATCTCTAGAAGACTCTACCTGAGCTTATTTCTCCACTCCTCGATCCTATGCATGTGGTTGATCCACATCAATCTCAAGATCCTCAAGATTAGGAGCTAAAAGCTTCTCAACCACATGTAGTTGAAGCTCCTTATCAAGGGAAACTCGCATGGCCTTCTCCTCATTGAATCTGACATCCCTGCGAACCATTGTCATCCTGATGGTCCACAAGTACATCCAATAATTGTGAGGTGTATCAGTGTACCCCACAAATATCCCCAACTCTATTGTCAGCTAAAGCTTCTTCCATGCATCTTTGGTCACATGGAAATATATCGATGCCCCAAAAATCCTGAAGTGACTAACATATGGCCTCTTACCAGAATAAGCCTCCTCTGGTGTCTTCATCCCAAGTATCTGATGTGGGCTACAATTCTGAACAGAAACCATGCAACATCGCCTTCACTACCCCTACTATGGTTTTGTTCTTCCTCTCGGCCAACCCATTCTGTTGAGGGTTATGGGGTGTCATTAATTCCTGTTTAATCCCTTCTGCTACACAGAAGTTCTTAAACTCATTTGAGACATGCTCACCACCATTATCACTTTGTAGAGCTTTAACCTTCTTTCCCGACTCATTCTCCATAAATTCTTTAAAGTCACAAATTGTTTGAAGGTTTGATCCTTTTTCTACATGAAAAATATCCAACATTTTTTAGAAAATTCATCAACAAATATAACATAATACCTTTGTTTGGTTGTGTGAGGTGTCAAGAATGGTCCACACATATCAGAATGGACTCGCTCTAGAATATCATGTGCTCGACTGTCTCTGTCGTGAAAGGATTACTTGATGTATTTACCCAAAGTAGACCCATTACATATATCAAATTTCTCTAGTGTACCTTTGGGAAAACCAGTGGAGATCTATTGCATAATCTTCAAAGCCCCATGGTTCAAGTGACCCAATCGCTTGTCTCACAACTCACCAATGTCTCGGCTCTGCACCATCTCTACTTTCATGCTCAAAGAAGCACAATTCTCTACCTCCAGCTTATAGAGATTCTTCACTTGAATCCCTATCTTCTTTACTTGACCCGTGGCTATATGTCTAAGGAACACATTTCCTTTTGAGAAGAGCACATCATAGCCTCTATCCTCAAGCATGGAAATGGATACCAAGTCCTTCTTCGTCCCTAGCACATACATAACATTCTTCAAAGTGAGTGGAGCCCCATGATCCTTCTGAAATGTAACAGTGCCCAATCCAGTAGAACTATACCTCTTGTCGTCACCCATCTCGATATGAATATGGAGATATTTCTCCTCTAGGTCAATGAATAACTCCTTGTCTCTAGTCATGGGGAATGAAGCTCCACTGTGTAAGTACCATACACTTCCCATCATTGATGACACCATGCATGCAATGAGGGAAAATTCCAGTTCCAATTTAGAGGCCAAAGCCTGACCCGCCGCTCCTCCTGAGGACTTCTTTTTGGACTTCTTGAGTGGACAATTTGTAGCAAAATGGCCTAGCTCATGACAATGAAATCACTTAACTTTTCGTCATGTCTTTCTTCTTTCCTCCATGACAAGAATCTGATTTGGAATGGGAAGCTTTCCCTTTCCCCTTCTTCACCTTAATCGTTAAGGCACAATTCTCTTCATTGTCAGTCTTTGATGAAGAGCCATCCCGGGTGTTCCTCCTAATCTCCTCTTTCATCAAATCTGACCACAGTCATTCCCAATTTGGCAGCTTCTCCCGACCATTAATAGAGTCTTGATAACTATGTCAACCCTTTAGGAGTCCCAGAAGAGAAAGACTCACCATATCATCCTCAGAAAGCATGATTCCAACACTTCCATGTTCATCACGACATTGAGTGAACTTGGTCAAGTATTTTGGAATAGTCTCGCCTTTATCCATTTTGATTTTTTGTAGTTTGTCCTTTAGTGTGAATTTCCTTTGGTTAATGTTGTTCTTATACAAGTCCATCAATGCTTTCCACATAGCATACGTAGTTTCCTTTCCATGAAGACTCGAGACAATGTGGTCTTGAACTCCTTCAAGGATTATCTGCCTCGCCTTCGCTACACACTTCTTCCATTCAGCCAGATTATGTGCATCCGATGTTGTTGGCTTAGGAATGTCTTGATGAACGAATTCCTTCAAGCCATTGTCCTCCGTCATAGCCTCCATTTTGTCCTTCTAGGCTATATAATTTGAGTTGCCTTCCAAGGAATACTTGAGCCGCAAACCATACAATGCCATTTTATGATCCTATAATCCAAAAGTAAAAAATTCGAAATATGCTCTAGTGTATTGTCTCAGCTCTGATACCATATATGTTTTCATGTATATTCACAATCTCATGTTATCTACTAAAACAAGAGACAAGAACCTTGTTCTACTTTCAACCAGCGGAAGCCAATAGATCGATGAAAATAATATGAACAAGAAGAAGACAAATCAATGGCACATAACATAATAAGTTTTTTCTAGGGAAATCCACTACTCAAAACCTTTCCTCTCTATATTGCATTAATTAGAAATATGAGTGAATATACAAATCTTGTTCTCACTAGAAAAATTCTGCACAAGTATGCTCAACTCTCTGCTTCACAAGCCCTCTCTTAGTCAACACAGCCAATTTCCATTGCTTGCCAAGCCCCTATTTCATTGCACAATTCCTAGGCTAAATACCCCATATTAATGGGAATATAGTGCTTCCAAAACTATACAATACAATCTAGGTCCTCTTCCCAATTGCATGCATGACCTATACAAGTCAGTAAATCATACAACTAATAGTACATTGCCCCTACACTCTAGTCTCAACTGGGTCTTTCTCAAAATTGACATGAATGATTTTTTGATGAGAGAATATTCAATTAACTAGAGTAGCACATGTGATTCACCAGTGCACTAACTGACTTTTAGTCCTCTACTAGTTCAACAAACCGTTAGAACTAGTTTAACTGTCTATAACTTAGTAAAATGAGTTATCTAATTACAACTCACTCTAAACTCATACTAGACCACTAAAATTTAGGGGGGACACTTAAATGACTTCCAAAAGACTTCCAACTCGAAATTTCTAAGATAATTAAACCGATTAAACTTAATTAACTATTTACAAGTTGCTATGAGAATAGAATTCTATTTTAATTCTCAGTTTAACTTCAAGGACATTTAAACTGAAATTTCTTGTTGCCATTTCCCAACAAGTAGGGTAACTATTTAAACCAATTCTCCTAAACCTTAATAATTTCTTGTGAAATTTAGTTATCTTCTTGTGTTTCTTTATTATATCTTTTCATCAATCAATTATCAATAGAAAAAAAATAAAGACAATAGATGCATGAAGTAGGCTCCAAGTCAGGGAAAACCCCCTCCAAAGGGAAAACCCAGAAAACATATCTTATCTTCATATATAATTTGCTTCAAATGAGAAAACCAAGACCCAAAATTCTAGATAAAGACTTCCTCCAAGCACCAATTTAGCCCTCCAAGAATGTCCTTCAAGTAGGTCAAATATCAACCAAATCAATAAGGGTCAATGCTTCTTCAACCAGCTTCAAGTCTCAGCTTCAACCCCCAGCTTCAGATATACAATCTTTTCTTGCAATTTTTGGCCATGCAATAGTTGTAGAAACCCTAATTCCTTCACACATGTGAGATAATAAGGCTCAAAATCATATATTTCTTCCTCTACTTGACTTCTTCTTGCTTCTTTAGCATTTTCTCTTGCTTCCTTCTTGTTCTTTGCTTCAAATCGAACTTGTTTCTTGTGTAGATCAAATTGGTGAAAAATGAGGTAGAATTTGCTTTTGTATATATGCTTTTCATGAGTTCGAATACCCCTCTCTAGGCCAACTTATTGTTGGTAGGTACAACTTGTGCTTGGAGGTTTATTTTGACTTTCTAGACTCAAAATAAATTGGTTTACAAGATACATTTTTCCTAATAGGTTCTTATACAAATGATATTGACTCTCTCATGAAAACAATCCTTATGAAATGACAAACCTTAGGAGCAAGAAGAACATGCTTAACCTAGTGGACCAATCAAAATAAGCATGAAACCCATGCTTGAAATAATAATAATTTTTCTTTCTTCTTTTGATTGTTACATAATATATACATAATGACATGTGTACAAGGACAATTATGAACACCAAAACTAGTTACATTTTCCAACACTCCCTCTTAACTAGGGATGTATTCGTAATTTTACAACCGGTACAAGGATATTATCAAACTGAAGAGTTCTCATAAGAAGAGTTGGATTGGTAAGCCATCTTAAGCATTAGCATCATGACCAACATTGTCAACCTAGTAAGGCCTTAGCTTCACAAGCTTTATATTATAGAATAATGATGGGAGGCTTTACGTGGGACACCACACTACCTCTTCAAGGTACATAACCCATCCGAAGGTTGAATAGTTATGTCCTTTTAGGACTAATATTATCTTGGATTCCCAATCCTCAAAGAATATCGATCCTCTTTGACCACTCTTTTCTTAGATATTTATCCAATCCTGAAAGATTGTTTGTCAACAAGAATACTTCCTATCTTGGATTATTTATCCCCAAGGAGTATTAAATCTCAAATTCTTACCCAATCCTCCATCCATTTCTCTCCTTCCATGGCCTTCACTTAGACGTATAATTGTTAGTCCCGACCTAGTGCATGACACATGAAGAAGAGAATATGATGTATAACATTATCACTCCCTCTAAACTAGAGAGGGGATACTCATTCCCTCTTGATTAGGCAATTGTTCCTTGCTCCTTTTCAAGCATTCAAGGAGACTCCTTTACTCCCTATCAAATATAGGGGATATGTATTGCTTCCTTTAATTAATAATTCATATCCACAAGCTATTTAGCTTGACTTCTTAAATAGAACGGTTATTAATTCTTCATAGAGATAATAGTTGTATGAATCCTCATTTCTTTAAATGTTTTGGAGTCATATTATTTCTTCAATCTTGTGACAGGGTTCAGGCCATCAAACTTTTCATAGCACTTTCCTTTAGTCATCATCAATAAAGGCATTATATTGAGCCTTATTAAAATGGAGTTAATCATAGCTCCCTCTAAACATGAAAGTGACCTTTATGAACATCAAGTTATCCTCTTATACTACTACCTTTTAATCCCAAGATGATGATGTAAACATCTTGACTACATAATCCTTTAAGGATTACCAAAATCATTCACTCAATCCATATGTTCTTTGAATGGAATTCAACACCAATAGTTAAACTTGCCTCAATTGGAATTATACATTTCTACAATATACTTCCAAGTAGCAAAACAATATGTCAACCAGATAAACAGTACCAAAATATTAGTATCATATTTACCTTATTATTATGGCATTTTCATCAAAGTGTTTGCTTACTTTAATCCTTTGAGATCAACATCCTTCCACATGATCCATCTCCATATTGTACAAGAATCCTTCTCCATGTATTCACTTTTAATCAATGTGCCCATGGATCAAATTGTTGGGTTGTGTTATATTCTTTCCACATAGTTAACAGGGGGTTTGAGGGGTACCCGTAACCCCACTTTATGGGGTCCGGGGTAGCGCCCCAAAAAATTTTGGTTTTGGACCCTAT
>APFE031193859.1:55059-149763 GCA_000404065.3 Pinus taeda | reverse complement strand
AATGGAGTCGCAGAAAGAATGAACAAGACGTTGATGGAAAGGGCAAGAAGCATGCTCAGTGGTGCCGGGTTAGGACAGGAATTCTGGGAAAAGGCGGTGGATACTGCATGTTACTTGGTCAACAGGTCACCTTCATCAGCGTTGGAGGATAAGACTCCACAAGAAGTATGGACTGGTAAGAAACCCTCTCTTTCACTTCTGAGGGTATTTGGATGTGATGCATATGTACATGTTCCAAAGGAGAACCGAACCAAGTTGGATAGTAAATCTGAAAAGTGCATCTTTATTGGGTATAGGATGGTTTAAAGGGTTATAAACTTTGGAACCCAGTCACACAGAAGGTTGTGTACAGCTGCGATGTGGTGTTCAGAGAGGTGAAAGATGTTATTAAACATGAAGTCCAACCAAAGGAGCCTGTGAAGATAAGTTTTGAACTAAAAGGAGGAAGAATCAGACTCTGTAGCAGAGGAGGAATCAGAAGATGAAAAGCCACAAACTCCAGTTGTGAGAAGATCAGTACGAGAAAGAAGGCAGCCAGAAAGGTATAGTCCAGCTGCTTTCTGTTCAAACTTTGCTTTGTCTGTTACTGATGATGATCCCAGAACTGTGAAGGAAGCAGTGGATTCAGAGGATGGAAAACTCTGGAAAGAGGCCATGGTTGATGAAATGGCATCTTTGCACAAAAATGAGGCTTGGGATCTGGTGGAGTTGCCGGCTGGAAGGAAACCCATTGGCAGCAAATGGTGTTCAAGAAGAAGACAAATGCAGAAGGGAAGGTGGAGAAATACAAAGCTCGGTTGGTAGCAAAAGGTTATTCCCAGTGCCGGGAATTGATTTTGGTGATATTTTCTCCTGTTGCCAAGGTAACTTCTATTAGATTACTTTTATCTGTTGCTGCTGCTTTTGATTTTGAGGTAGAACAGATGGATGTGAAGACAACATTTCTTCACGGGGATTTGGAAGAGGAAATCTACATGAAGCAACCTGAAGGCTTTGCGGTGAAGGGTAAGAAAGAACTAGTATGCAGTTAAAGAAGTCTCTGTATGGGTTAAAACAGTCACCAAGGATGTGGTATCAGAAATTTGATACATTTATACGGGGACTTGGCTTCACCAGAAGCAAAGCAGATCATTGTGTGTATTTTAAATTAATTGTGACCGTGTTATTTATCTGGTCTTGTATGTGGATGATATGTTGCTGGTTGGAAATGACAAAGAAATTATCCAGGATTTGAATACCCAACTGTCCTCCAAATTCGACATGAAAGATCTCGGTGCTGCAAACTATATTTTGGGCATGGAAATTAAAAGAGATCGGGCAAAGAGGAAGCTCTGGTTAAACCAGAGGAAGTATGTCGAGGCAATATTGCAGAGGTTTAATATGCAGGATAGTAAACCGGTGAAGGTTCCTATTCCTGTAGGTGTGAGGTTATCTGCTGAACAGTGTCCCAAGACACAAGAAGAGGAAGAGGACATGTCCCGTGTTCATATGCAAGTGCAATCGGTAGCTTGATGTACGCAATGGTCTGTACTAGACCAGACATTGCACATGCAGTGGGAGTATTGAGCAGGTTTATGTCAAAACCAGGGAAGGAGCACTGGACAACAGTGAAGCGGGTTTTCAGTTATTTGCGTGGCACTAGTGATTATGGTTTGTGCTACCAAGGAAGACCAGGATTGGACAGAGTGTTGGATATCCGTGGCTTTGTTGATGCAGAATGGGCTGGAGATCTGGATCAAGAAGATCTACAAGTGAGTATGTGTTTAACCTATTTGGAGGTGTAGTCAATTGGATGAGTAAGAAACAATCTGTAGTGGCACTATCAACTAGAGAGGTAGAATACATGGCAGCCACTCATGCAAACAAGGAAGCAGTTTGGTTGCAGAGATTGTGTTCAAGTATGGGGTTAGTACAGGGAGCTATAAGGATAGATTGTGACAGCCAAAGTGCAATTTTCTTGGCAAAGAACCCCGCATATCATTCAAAGACAAAGCACATTGATG
The DNA here is from genome assembly GCA_000404065.3 of Pinus taeda. NCBI lineage: Eukaryota > Viridiplantae > Streptophyta > Pinopsida > Pinales > Pinaceae > Pinus > Pinus taeda. The sequence goes on along the minus strand of APFE031193859.1, from coordinate 147,760 downwards.
TTCAATATCACTTTGTGAGGGATATGATAGAAGACAAAAAAGGTGTTGCTGGTAAAGGTGGACACTTTGAAGAATACTGCAGATGCATTGACAAAATCTGTGAGCTCTGAGAAGTTCTCTTGGTGTAGAGAAGCAATGGGCGTTTCAGGGCTTGGAAAAATGACTGGCCCCCTGTGGAAAGAAAACAACAAGTGGGAGATTGTTGGGTTGTGTTATATTCTTTCGACATAGTTAACAGGGGGTTTGAGGGGTACCCGTAACCCCACTTTATGGGGTCTGGGCAGCACCCCGGAAAATTTTGGTTTTGGACCCTATGTTAGGTTGGGCGAACCCACCTATGGTTTTGTGCATGATTTTCGCACATCTTTTTTTTGGACGCGGTGGTTTTCGGTCCATGGTTTTGGACATGATGTTTTTCGGTCCATGGTATTGGATGCTTCGGCATGTATAAATATGTATTGTAACATTGAAAGGAACATAATGAAAAATCAAGCTGGTAGTCTCGGTTTTGAGATCCAGTGGGAAATCTCTGTGTATATGTGTTTTATGTGTTATGCTCTTGCATTTTTATTTTTCCTGTGATTTAGAATTCGTATGCAGGTAATTTCTGTACGGGGTTAAAACCTACACGAATTGGTTGGAAAGCTACAATATCTTCTTTGGAGTTGTCATTATTAAGTATCTTTCCTTGTTTCAGATACCATATTTGAGGTTGATAAATATCAATGTGTTTATGCCATGCTATCTAGTGAAAGAGTCTTGATCTTCTAGCCATTATGAAGCATATCAAACTTCTTCTTTCAAGCATGGAGTAATCACATGGAATACTTACTGAGTATACTTTTGTAACCAACTCTTTCTGCAAGATTCTTGTAGATATGAACCTGTTGTTCTTGTCAACAACCCCCCCCCCCCCCATTTATTAATGTTAGTAGTGAAATATTACTTTAATAAATGGGGACCCTTTCAAAAAATATATATACCCAAAAAAAAAATCCCTAGCATGTAGGTATTTCTTTTATTTTTAGAATAAATCAAGATATCAAACATAACCTATAAAACCATTAAAATGCTACTTTTTCATATTTAGCATGAAATTCATCCCAAACAATACCTTTCTTACCCACCACGATTTACAATGAAACAATCAAAAAAGAAAATCTATATTTGAAAAATGGTCATAATGTTAGAAAGTCCTTAAAACTTCTTTAAAAAGCTAAAGTCTCGCACCGCAACATCATAGTTTATAAAAGACTTCTCTTAAAAGGCTACCCCGAAGAATTTCGATTTGTGAAATTACGATGGTATAATAGCCTTCTCGCATCGCATTTCAATCATACAACAAAAGCCTCAACCTATTATATGCAGATATTGCGAAATGTGATCTCGACCTAGACCCGCCTCTTAATCTTTCTACCAACACATGCGGAGGTCCATTATTCATTAAAAAGAAGCCCGACAAGTGATGACTCTTGTTTCTCGCATTTCACATTTCGCACAAACTCAAAAAGTGGTAAGTTAAATGAAAACAAATTATACGATATAGCGATTTGTGATATTTCTTTGCAAATCGTTATTATCGCAGTTTAAAGGCTCACCACCCTAGGAGATTGTTTCCCGATTTACGATTTGAATATTTATGGACATTCAAGTTAAAAGATAATGAACCATTAGTGGGAATTTATGAAGAATTAATTGCATTTGTGTGTGAAAGGTCATTTATCATGACTTGATATCTTCTTACATAATTTCAAATAAAACACCTTTATCACCTTTACTGGTTTTCTTCGTCGATTCATTTCTATGTTCAATATCATTTTTATCAGATAAATTGTTCCTCTTGAAACTTTTAAGAAAAATCTGCAGAACAGGACGATGAAAGCAATGGTGAATAAAGGGAAAGTAGTCGCCTCTAAGAAATCAGAAATGAATCCTCTGTTCATGGATACTACATGTAATAAGGAAGCAAGGACATCTACATAGGAGGCTATGTATCAGTTACTGGAGGAAGAACAACCAAGGATTCTTGAGACAACGATTACAGTTGATGGGCGTGATTCCTCTGATGCTTCCATAACTAAGCTTGCGTGCTCATTTCTGCACCGAATAGTCGCACGACCAAAAATACTCCCTTGTACTAACATGGTTAAGTGGATCATTGACGACGCTGATATATCTAACAAATAATTCAAAACAGGAGGCCAAGAAGTTATTGGATCTTTCACTCCAGATAACTTAAGGCTTATGTACCAGCTACCAGAGCCACAGGTTACCTACAACAGGCAATTTGTTGAGAAATTCGTCAAAGAAAATGAGGACTCGGTGGACTGCACAAAGAATTGGTCAAATAATGATGAAAGAGTCAAGAAAGACAAAAACGGTATGTACGCCACTACATCTTTTTGTTCTCCTTTCTGTTTTGTTGTGGCTATGCTATGTAGACTATTTGGCAAACCCGAAAGTAACAAATTCTTCTCAGAATGGTTGCCCTTAATAGACGCAGCCGTTAATGCAACAATAATAGATTGGGCACAAATCCTGTCTGATAATTTAGCTAAAGCAATTATAGAGTATAGAAGGAAAAAAAGTATTTCTTCGAGGGTTTAAACTCCATTTTTCATGAGTGCTTATGTAATGGACGCTATTTGTTTCGGTTCTAAATTCCCTCTTATGGGATGGAAGTGGACTATTCAAGATCCACTTCCTATTCACATCCACCACAAAGGCATGTGGGAATCCAATTTTGAACCACATTTTTTCAAGATTTGTCACATGGTTATGCTTCCTATCCATAAATGAATTTATAACCGAGATGCCCCCAAATTCTCCCAAGAAGCTAAGGTAGAAATCCTCCCAGTAGCTCGATGGTTTGGGGAAGAGACATTTACATATATCAAAGTATTTGGCAGCATCGCCTCTCCTCATGTTCTCCATTTCTATGTCCCAAATAAATTAATGGCTAGAGAGATAGCCTATCAGACATGCAGTGAAGGAGGGATGAGCAAAACATTGAAGGAGTCAAAGAAGGCCATTTGGCCTCAATTTCTTATGTCATATGGAGTGTTCACATTACATGACCTTGGACATGTGTTTAAGGAAGTAGATAATATGTTGTCCCTACGATTACCTAAGTTCCCCAAAAGACAATACGATCCATTCGGTATTGTCAAGGATTTTACCACTATGGTCAAAATAAAAATATTCAGCAATGAGAAGGATCCATTTAATGATGTTTTCTTACAAAATAACACCTTCAAAGAAGTGAAGCATATGGCACAGATACTTTTTGATCAAGAGGGTCTTGAAGCATTTTATAGCTACAGAGAAAAGAGATTATAAAAGGTCCCATTGGACCAATTGTTAATTGAATCAATAAGGGAGCCCACTCCCTATGTAAGCATAGATGGCGACTCTAAGGAAAAATATAAAACTAATTATGGAGAGGAATCCTGAGAGAAATCTGCCAAGGGATCCGAGAAGTCATCAGAAAATAGGAAAAGCAGGAGCAGGGAATCGATCAAGGATACAGCCTAGTCTGCAACAAAGACGGATGAATAGACTTCAATCATAAAGTAGAATAAAACCCATACTCCCTATATACAACTAGTAAAGCCTCAGGTAATTAATTTGGAAAAGGAGTGGGCTAATTCCAACAAAAAACTCAATGCATAGGAACAAGCATCGAAGACACAAATGGCACATCAGGAAACAACTTCGTAAATTATAACAGGGGGAACTGTGAATACTCAAGAAATAGAACACATTCCTGTTACCCCCACCTCTGAGATTGTTTTGAGATTGTATTTTATAGCCCACAGCACAAGGCCATTGTTAAGAGATAGAGAAAGAAAAGAAAATTGGAATCCACAATTGCTACCACTCCAGACAATGAGCTGATGGATGTCCTCCCGAAAGACTTATCCACCGACTCATCAGCCAACCTCACCAGGCTCTCACAGTTCGCATGTGCATACGCTACAGAAACCTTTGATAAAGCAACAAAGGTACAATTGTTGCTTAAAGAAAAAGAAGACAAAATTTTGTTACTTGAACAGTAGTTACAACAAGCCAAAACCAACCAACAAGTAGAAATACAATTGGCTAAGCTATAGCAGGAGTTCGAACAAATGAAAATAGAACATGAAAGCGGCTTGGTAGGTAAGGAGGCATAGATACAGAGCATAACAGATCTACATAAGGATGACACAAAGATTGATCAGTTTGTCACCAAAGCGCTCGGCCTCAACTCCTATCTCACACACCAAAAAGAATTGCCAAAAAATCTCGTAGTGGAACTTTCACTGCGAAACAAGTGACAAATTAACAAGCCAAGTTGTGGAAATGCGACTTGAATATGATGAAATTCTTAAAAAGGTTTTAGATTTCATAACTTGGCAAAATTCTAAAAATGGGAGAAGAGCTGACATGCCCAAACTAGATGAATCACATAAGTAGGTCTTATTTGTGAGTTGGGATTCTTGGCTCAAAGAGGTAGAACAGGAAACAAAGGATGTGGCAGCAGCGGAAAACAACGTCATTGAAAGTGTAAATGAAAATTTGCATAGTTCTAATCTTGTGGCAGAGACCACCCCTGGTTTCCTTCCAAATGAAAAATGGCATGAATTATAGTGGAAACAAGCAGTAGAAGAAAGAGCGGAAGTAAGTAGGCAAGTGACCAAGTTAAACTAGGAGGCATATTGGTAATATCTGGTAAAACCGCACAGCCAGTGGATGACCCTGAGATGCCTAATTTTTTCTACCGAGAAAATGGTTCCAACACTCATCAATGTCATGTTTACAGGACAACTGAAATCCAAAGTCAGCCAACCTACACTCCTCAAGACCATGCTAGATATTTGTGATCTGAAAGATCGAATGCAGGATTAGTCATTATGCACATCTCTATTTTTTTTTTATTTTGCTTAAACTAAGGCAGGTCGTTTAAACCACCTCAAATTTTTTTGTAATAATCTATTTTTAGTTTCATAAGTTAGTATTTAAACCCCTCTCATGCATTTAGAGATGGGTCCAGAAATTTTATCAGAAACATTCTTCAGAACATGCCTTTTGTCCCTTTGAGGAATTTTTGGTGAAATTAATGGAACAAGATTTATTTTCTACTTGAATTTGACATCTTCTACTGAAATTGCACTTCTGTAATCTTAGATGATGTTGGATGATTTGAAAGTAGATCAGTATTGCTGGAGCACATAAGTAGAATGTATTATAAATGGTACTTTTATCTCTTAATTATTTTTACTTATGCATCAAGCAATAAATTATCTTCAAGTTACTTATGTATGAAAGTTTGAATTTTTTATTGCCATTATTGCACTATTGTATGATGATGATTTATAGTTTATGCTAAATACATAAATGATTTTTATGTGATATATCTCTCATATCGTTTCGGCTAACTATTTATATGAAACAATCATTGTTAAACGGATTCACTTCTTATCGTAATACAATGATCTTTATTATCAATTGCTTTCAGACATCATTTTAGATTGCATATATCATGTTACTCTTGGGATAGTTATAGTTAGACAAATATTTTTGATTATGACAAACTGCACATGATTATTAGTTAAATTAGATTAGTTTGAGGATAAGTATTACTCCAAAATCTCAAAACATCGTAAAAATGGATTGGGAAATTGGTTCCATCATCCCTAGTCGGAGCCACTATTCCAAACAGAAAAGGAGTTGCCCCAAGGTCCGGACTGGGTGGTTATCCCCCTTGTTGAGGCAATGGTTTTCGAGCCTTCAACATATTTGGCACTAGAAGAAGGGCCATGACTATGAATGTAAAGTAAACCTAAATCTATATGTCATTCTAAAAGTAAAACTCCCTCGCCATCACCTCCAACTTCTCGTTCGCATTCCAAATATCTTATTCCCAAGCGAGAAGTTGAAAAGAAAAATATAGAGCCCATTGTTGTTTATTGCTGAAATCCTAAACAAGCCAGGTAGTTCTTCTTCTGAACCCCTTGAAGTACAATCTTTGATCCACAAATTGCAAGGGATTTCAATATCTCAAGAAGAATTTGAGTTATCACAAGGAAATGTAACTTCTCAATATACCCCATCACAACCGCTAACTAGAGAACGGAGTGAAAAACTTGGAATCCCACCATTTGAATTCCCTCTTCCAAGTCGTAAAAGGGCTAAGAAGACACTATCAGAATCTCACAACAAGGTTCTTTCATCATCATCGTCCATTCCATCCATATCATTGCAAGGTCACACACCCACTTCCCAACTCCAAATCGTCATTCAGACAGGTACAGGAGCTGCACCATCCTCTACCCAATCACCTTCAACCACTACTTCACCCTCTTCTACTAATATCCAAACAATCGCATAGAATCAACCAAGGCCATGGACCAACCCAGGAGCTGTTAGAATGGCTGGACCTTTGTCCCAATTGCTAGCACATCTAGAAAAATGGTTACCTAAATTTAACCCTGATAATGGCCTGTTAGCTGAAGAACATATAAATAATTTCATGTTGTCCATTAATTTTAATGGAGTAGCAGAAGAAGACACAATTGTAATATTATTCCCATATACTCTACAAGGAGCATCATGATCATGGTACTTTTCGTTACCATCAAGCTCATTAATAGATGGGATGCTTTTCAAGAACAATTTTTAACTAAATTTGGAGATGATAGGTCTAAAACAACTTTGATAAATGACCTCTCCAATTTGAAATCCGAACCAAAAGAACCCATTAAGGACTTCAAATCTCGTTTCAATAAGTTATTGAATAAAATACCTACAACGTCCAAGCCTAGTGACGAGGCCCAAAATGAATGGTACATTTCTGCTCTACCTTCAAACACAACCATCTTTGTTGATAGAGCTACCAAATCAACGTTAGCAGAAAATATGAAAGAAGCAATAGCTGTTGAAAACCGTATCTTGGCCTTAGAAAAGAAAAACGCATTAGAGGAATGAAAATCCAAGAAAGTAACCTTTAGAGATGATTCTAGCAAAAAACCACCAAAGGATCCTTTTGATCTAGAAGGGTTACAAAAAGTCCTCAAGACCATGTCTAACAAAATGGTTGACATAAAAAAACAAGTAGCAGAATCTTCTTCCAAGAAACCTTTGAGACCATATAAAAAGGAATGCCCCAACTGATCCTAAAACTCCAAATTCTATATCGAATGCTGAATCAGATGGAGAAAAGGAAGAAGCCTCAAATGAAGAACAAATGAGCAATGAAGAAATAGTGGAATTACAAGGAATGTGGGATTTTATCCTTCCAAATGAGGAAGATCAGGAAACACTACTTGTTGCCACTAAAAGCAAAAATCATCTTGATCCACCTCAATCAAGTTCAAAACAGAAAACTTCAATGCCACCTCCTAGAGATAAAGTCGTAGTTAAGAAATCTTCACCGATATCTACTCAAACAAACCCTACCCAATCAGATTCTTCACCTTCATCCAAAACTCTGATAATTCCTGACAAAATGGAATACAATATTATTGAGGATATGAAGAAAACTAGGGAAAACATCACCTTTCGTGAGCTTAGTAAATTAAAACATCAACAGAAGCTACTTTTGAAAGAACTCAAAGTAGTTCCCACTACCAACTTCCTACTGCAGTAATATCACAGGCCGCTCAGGAAATGGGAAGACCCCCTAGTATTTCTGCAAATAAAATTGATCCAACTGACATCGCTCTAATTGGAGGAAGATCTAAATCTCATACTCCACCATTTCTCCTTACTTTTGAAGTCTTTAATAGAAACTTGCACAATTGTTTAGTTGATTCTGGTGTCCAGCCTCAGAAATCTGCAGTACGAATAGTACAATTAGATCGGTCTCAAGTCGAAGTTGTTGGAGAAATTAATCAAGTAACGATTAGACTTTCATCAAACCCAAACATTTTTCAAGATATACATATACTTGTAGCTGATATTCCTTAATTCTATGGCTTAATCCTCAGTAGCGACTAGTAAAAAAAGGTCTGTGGTTACTTCGCAACCGACTAGTCTCACATGTGGCTTCCCTATAACGGAAAGCCAAATCAGATAAAGGTTGAACGAGAGAAACATAAAAAATGTATAGTGACAGAACTGGAAGGAGAAAATGAGCTAGTAGCATATAACAATAATATAATCAGAAACTATTTCGTTGAGTCATTCCTAGGGAATTTCAATGCTCATACTTCACCTTTGTTAGAAAACTTTGTTGTATCTCAAATTGAAAATTATTCCCAAATAGACACCTCTAAATGTGTGAATTTTGTAGATAAACCTATACATAAATCTTTATTTTGGAAATTATTTTTTGATGGGTCTAGATCCAATGATGGAGAAGGGGCAGGATGCATATTAGTTAGCCTAGAAGGGGAAAAGACTATGCTAGCATGTAGACTTGAATTTGATTGCACAAACAACATTGTTGAATATGAAGCATTGGTTCAAGGTTTGTAAAAAGCAATTGGTCTTAATATCAAATACCTCCAAGTTTTTGGAGATTCTGAAATTGTCGTGTTAGACAAGTAAGAAATACTATACACTATCTGTCAAGACATTTGAAACACTATCAATCATTATTCCAAGAGCTGACCTCACATTTTAAAGCATTTAATATTTCCTCTATCCCAAGACTCCAAAATGTTAGTGCCGATCTCCTATCTAATGTAGCTTCCAAACTTATTCCACCAGAAGATTACAACCCAGATTGATTCTCCATTGAATTAATTTTTAGGCCGTCTATTCTTGATAATATCACCAACTAGAGAGTCTTTAAAAATGATCCCGATATCGTAATCTTCCTCGCTTCAGAAGACTCTTATGATGACCACATAATTGATGAAGACCAACATGACAACCAACTGAAGCAAGAAACCAACAACAACGCTATACCAAAATATATAGTTAAATTGGAAGATTTATATGACCTCAGAGATAGATTCAAACAATCTACTAATTCAAAACTTCAGAGTTCAACTTTGAGGTATGAATTGATCAATCTTGGAATTGACATGAAACCACAAAACATCAATATAGGTCTCAGACTCACAGCGGAAGAAAAAACAACTTTTATACGTCTGTTAAAACAATATAAGAATGTATTTTCTTGGAATTACAACGATCTTAAAACCTATGACACTTCTATTATTCAACATACTATTCCTATGACCTATGATGAAAAACATGTTTAGCAGAAATTGAGGAAAATTCATCCTAATTTAGAAAGCCAAATTAAATATGAGTTAAATAAACTACTAAAAGCCAAAATTATTTTTCCTGTCAGACATTCAAGGTGGGTCTCCAATATCGTACCAGTTAGAAAGAAAAACGGTGATATTTGGATTTGTATAGACTTTCGCAATCTCAATAAAGCTTGCCAGAAGGACAATTTTCCATTGCCTCCTATGGAATAGATATTGCAATCAGTTGTAGGCTCAAAACTAATGTCCTTTCTAGATTGTTTCTCAGGTTACAATCAAATCTTAGTCCGTCCAGATGATCAACTAAAAACTACATTCATAACAAAATGGGGCACTTACACCTATCAAAAGATGTCGTTCGGACTAATTAATGTTGTGCCACTTTCCAAAGAGTCGTGGACATTTCCTTCAAGGGTTTAGTAAATAGGTCAGTGGTAATCTACTTAGATGATATAATTGTATATTCCAAAAAACGTAGTAATCATCTGAGAGATCTAAAAAAAATCTTTGAACATTGTCAAAAGTATGGGATTTCCCTTTACCCCAAGAAGTCTTTTTTTTTGCGTTAAGAGAAGGAAAACTCCTTCGATTTATTGTGTCCAAAATAAGGATTCATATTGACCCAGACAAGATTAAAGAAATTTCTAAAATACCTTTACCCCATAACAAAAAATCGATGCAATCTTTCCTTGGTCAAATAAATTTTGTCAAATGATTTGTCCCTGACTTCTCAAGAATTGTATTACCCCTTCAAGCCATGATAAAGAAAAATTCTCTATTTAAATGGGGTCATTTAGAACATGAAGCTTTTAACTTGATAAAACAAGCAATCATAAATGCCCTTTCTTTAGCAACGCCGAATTTTTCCAATCATTTCACTTTGTACACTTTCGCTTCCAAGAAATCATACGCAACCATATTGACACAAGCAAATCAAGACAAAGTCGAAGCCCTGATTTCTTTCTTTAGCTCAATTTTACAGGGAGTTGAATTTAATTACTCATATGTTGAAAAACAAGCTTACGTTGTTTTCAAATCAATAAAACACTTTAGACCTTTTCTTCTCAAAACCCACACCAAGGTGATAGTACCATTCCCAGCAGTAAGAAATCTTCTAGTACAAAGGGATGTGGGTGAAAAAAGAGAAAATTGGGTTATGGCTCTGCAAGAATATGACATTGAGATCAAACAAGCAAACATTGTGAAAGGTCAAGGTTTTTGTAGGATGTTGGCAGGAGCATCAAATATGTCAGAATCACAGCATTTAGGTGACGAGGTACAAATATATGAGGTAAGCCTTAACGACACCGAATCAACATATGTTGATATAATATTCTATTTAAAAAATGGATATGCACCTCCACATTTGAATTACACAAAGAAAAGAGCCTTGAGGTTGAAAGCTAAACAATATCAAATTGTCAACAATGTGTTGTTTAGAATGAATTATGATTATGTTTTTCTTAGATATCTCGAGAAATCTAAAGTAGAGAAAGTATTGCAAGAACTTCAAGATGGACCGGCTGGCAGATACTTTGCAGGAGATGCTACAACACATAAAATCCTACCAGTAGGCTATTACTGGCCAACCATATTCAAAGATGCACATAGTTATGTAAGGAAATATAAGATATGTCAGACAACTACTGAAAGACAGAAGAAACCAACATTACCATTACAACCAGTCAACATTGATTAGCCATTTGAACAATGGGGATTAGAAATAATAGGTGAGATTGTTCCTCATTCTTCTAAGCAGCATAAATATATCCTTACAGCCATTGATTACTTCATCAAATGGGTAGAATAAATTCCACTCAAGGTAGCCAACTCTGAGAAAATTATTGAATTTATAGATCAATTTATCATCACCGGGTTTGGTTTACCTTCTGCCTTAATGTTTGATAATGCATCTTACTTTTCAAGCAATGCTATGACAGAGTTTGCTCTTAAAATAGGCTTTAAACTTAAATATTTTGCTAATTATTATCCACAAGGAAATAGGTTAGGTGAATCCAAAAATAAGAACCTTATCAGGATTATTAAATGAACTGTTGATCAAATTCAAAAGAACTGGCATAAATATTTAGTGTTTGCTCTATGGGTAGATCGAATAACTTAGAAAACCTCATCGACACTTCTCCTTTTAATCTGGTTTATGGGGAAGAAGTTGTCTTACCAAAAAACATAGTTATTCCCTCGTTTTCCTTAGTTCAATTCATCGAAGAAACTCCTTCCTCGTTTATGCAACTTAGACAATTACAAATCCTTAAACTTGAAGAGGAACGAGAAAAGGCTAGAATTACCCATGCACATCATCAGCAGTTAGTCAAAACCTCCTTTGATTCAAATTCTATATCTTCAAAAATTTTCCAACTCAGATTGTTAAAATGGGATAAATGAAGAGAAAGGCAAGAATACTAAGTTCCAACGAATGTGGCTTGGCCCATTCCAGATTGTCAAGCTAATAGGCCCATCAACTTTTCGGTTACAAGATCTAGCAGGTAAGAGAGAACCTCTACCTGTTAATGGGCAGGTCCTAAAGAAATATTTTCCATAGAAGATGATCTCTTCTGATCACTGTATCGTATAATCTTTAGTTAATTTCCTTTTGAAATAATAATACAAGTTGAAAACATTTACGTTTGGATTTACTAAAGGATAGTTTCTCTTTTTAATTTTGTTTTTCGCTTGTATAAGTAGAAATGGTTATGAAACTTAAGCTTCATTCATGAAATAAATAGTTGAGTGCTACAGCTCCAAAACTACCTGTTTTTCTGCTAAATTATCTGATCTTTGATCAATCTTAGCTTCAGAAAGAAATTTTCTTTACATCAGTCAGGAAAAGTATCACTAACAAAGCAAAGTTTCTATGTGGAAAAGCGTCTTTAAACTCTACAATTGTTGTACAGAAACTCTTAAGGAGCCAATGATTCCTCCCACTTGAGTAGCTTTAAATTTTAGAGTGTATTTAAAAGATATACTTTAAACTTAAAGGATAAGAGGTCTCATCAAGAGTTGGCTTACCATGATCATAAGATTATAACTAACTAACATTACCAATATTGAATATCAAAATAGGGTAATGGCTTGAGATTGATCAAGCAAAAGACAAGGGTCTCATCAAGAGCCAGCTTGTTCAGTTCAGTTACAAATCAAGTGAATGGCATTGTCAGATTTGGCCACCAAACCAAGACATTTTCCTTTAAGAAATAAAAGAAGAATGAATTACTTCAATAAAATAAAGAAAGCATCAAGTATACAAAAGAATTTATCTTTAAAATTTCATTCTTACTTAAGTGGGATACAGAATCATTGTTGGGTAACAAGTAACCCTGTCGAGGCTATGAACGCCTGCTGGCAGCAGAGGCATTACCTACGACAAATGAGTATACCAAAAATAATCTAATGAGATTCTCTTTCTTTTATCTTTATAACCAAGTAATGACTGATGTAGGTAAAATGGCTATCTATGAGAAAAGGGCAATCAAAAGAAAGATAGTTAGAGAAAATGTTGTTTATTGATAAATGAGAAGTACTACTTACCTTGTATTCCATGAAATTTAGTTCTATTTTCAAAACTATATTTATTTTAGAAGTTTTAGAAATTTCAAAAAACTCTCAGAGATAACTGGTTCTTCCAAGTGAATCGCCAGTTGTTGTGCTTGTCAACAACACACCCCCCCCCCGCCCCCGCCCCCATTTATTAATGGTTAGTAGTAAAATATTACTTTAATAAATGAGGACCCTTTCAAAAAATATATATACCCAAAAAAAATCAATCCTAACATGTAGGTATTTCTTTTATTTTTAGAATAAATCAAGATATCAAACAAAACCTATAAAACCAATAAAATGCTACTTTTTCATATTTAGCATGAAATGCATCACAAACAATACCTTTCTAACCCACCACGATCTATGATGAAACAATAAAAAAAGCAAATATATATTCGAAAAACAATCATAATGTTAGAAAGTCCTTAAAGCTTCTTTAAAACGCTAAAGTCTTGCATCACAACATTGTTGTTTATAAAAGACTTCTCTTAAGAGGCTACCCTGAAGGATTGAAATCTGTGAGATTACGATGGTATAATAGCTTTCTCACATCGCATTTCCGTCATACAACACAAGCCTCAACCTATTATATGCCGATATTGAAAAATGTGGTCTCAACCTGGACCCACCTCTTAATCTTTCCACCAACACATGTGGAGGTCCGTTATTTGTTAAAAAGAAGCCTGACAAGTGATGACACTTGTTTCTCGCATTTCTCATTTCGCACAAACTCAAAGAGTGGTAAGTTAAACGAAAACGAATTATGTGATATAGGGATCTGTGATATTGCTTTGCAAATCACAAAATGCTATTATCGCAGTTTAAAGGCTCACCACCCTAGGAGATTGTTTCCCGATTTACGATGTGAATAGTTATGGACATTCAAATTAAAAGATAATGGATCATTATTGGTCATTTATGAAGAATTAATTGCATTTGTGTGTGAAAGGTCGTTTAGCATGATTTTATATCTTCTTACGTAATTTCAAATAAAACACCTTTATCACCGTTTTGTTCATCGATTCATTCCTACGTTCAGTATCATTTTTATTTGATAAACTATTCCTCTTGAAACTTTTAGGAAAAAGTCACAGAACAGGACGCTGAAAGCAATGGTGAAGAAAGGCAAAGCAGTCACCTCTAAGAAATCAGAAATAACTCCTATGTTCATAGATACTACATGTAATAAGGAAGTAGGGACGTCTACATGCGAGGCTATGTATCAATTACTGGAGGAAGAACAACCAAGGATTCTTGAGACAACAATTACAGTTGATGGGCACGATTCCTCTTATTCTTCCATAGCTAAGCTTGTGTACTCATTTCTGCACCGAATAGCCACATGACCAAAAATAATCCCCTATGCGGACATGGTTAAGTGGATCATTGATGATGCTGATATATCTGACAGAGAATTCAAAACAGGAGGCCAGGAAGTTATGGGATCTTTCACTCCATATAACCTAAGGCTTATGTACCACCTACCAGAGCCACAGGTTACCTACAATAGGCAATTTATTGAGAAATTCGTTAAAGAAAATGAGGACCTGATGGACTGCAAAAGAATTGGTCAAATAATGATGAAAGAATCAAGAAAGACAAAACCGATATGTACGCCACTGCATTTATTTGTTCCCCTTTCTGTTTTGTTGTAGATATGCTATGTAGAATATTTGGCAAACTCGACAGTAAAAAATTCTCCTTGGAATGGTTGTCCTTAATAGACACAATCGTTAATGCAACAATAATAGATTGGTCACAAATCCTGTCTGATAATTTAGCTAAAGAAATTATGTAGTATAGAAGGAAAAGAAGTATTGCTTCGAGGGTTTACCCTCCATTTTTAATGAGTACATATGTAATGGACGCTATTTGTTTTGGTTCTAAGTTCCCTCTTATGGGATGGAAGTATACTATTCAAGATCCACTTCCTATTCACATCCACCACAAAGACATGTGGGAATCCAATTTTTAACCACATTTTTTCAAGATTTGTCATGAGGTTATGCTTCCTATCCATAAATGAATTTATAACCGACATGTCCCTAGATTCTCCCAAGAAGCCGAGGTAGAAATCCTCCCAGTAGCTCGTTGGTTCAGGGAAGAGACATTTACATATATCAAAGTATTTGGTAGCATCACCTCTCCCCATGTTCTCCCTTTCTATGTCCCAGATAAATTAATGGATAGATAGATAACCTACCAGACATGCAGTGAAGGAGGGATGAGAAAAACATTGAAGGAGACAAAGCAAGCTATTTGGCCTCAATTTCCTGTGTCATGTGGAATGTTCACTTTACATGACCTTGTACATGCATTCAAGGAAGTAGATAATATGTTGTCTCTATGATTACCTAAGTTCCCTAGAGGACAATACGACCCATTCGATATTGTCATGGATTTTACCACTATGGTCAAAATAAAAATATTCAGTGATGAGAAGGACCCACTTGATGATGTTTTCTTACAGAAGAATACTTCATATAAGTGAAGCATATGGCATAGATACTTTTTGATCAAGAGGGTCTTGAAGCATTTTATAGCTACAGAGAAAAGAGATTATAAAAGGTCCCATTGGACCAATTGTTAATTGAACCAATAAGGGAGCCCACTCCCAGTGTAAGCATAGATGGTGACTCTAAGGAAAAATCTAAAACTAATTCTGGAGAGGAATCCTTAGAGAAATCTGCCAAGGGATTCGAGAATTCATCAGAAAATAGGAAAAGCAGGAGTAGGGAATCAATCAAGGATATAACCCAGTCTACAGCAAAGACAGATGAACAAACTTCGACCATCAAGCAGATTAAAACCCATACTCCCTCTATATAGCTAATAAAGCCTCGGGTAATTAATTTGGAAAAGAAGTGGGATAATTCCAACAAAAAAATCATTGCAGAGGAACAAGCACTAGAGACGCAAATGACAAATCATGAAACAAATTTGGAAATTATAACAGGGAGAACTGTGAATACTCAAGAAATATAACACATTCCTGTTACCCCCACCTCTAAGATTGTTTTGAGAATATAAGGGATTCCCCCTCTTGATGTATTTTACAGCCCACAACACAAGGTCATTGTTAAGAGATAGAGAAAGAAAAGAAAATTGGAATCCACAACTACTACCACTCTAGACAATGAGTCGATGAATGTCCTCTCGAAAGACTCATCCACCGACCCATCAACCAACCTCACTAGGATCTCACAGTTCACAGGTGCATACACTATGGTAACCATTGACAAAGCAACATAGGTACAACTATTTCTTAAAGAAAAAGAAGACAAAATTTTGTCACTTGAACAACAATTACAGCAAGCCAAAACCAACCAACAAGCAGAAATACAACTGGCTAAGCTACAATAAGAGTTCCAACAAATACAAATAGAACATCAAAGTAGCTTGGAAGGTAAGGAGGCATGGATATAGAGCATAATAGATCTGCATAAAGACAACCCAGAGATTGATCAATTTGTCACCGAAGCACTCGGCCTCAACTCCCAGCTCACACACCAAAAAGAATTGCTATGCCAAAAAAATCTCACAGTGGAACTGTCAATATGAAACAAGCGACAAATTAACAAGCCAAGTTATGGAAATGCGACTTGAATATGATGAAATTATTAAAAATGTTTCATATTTAATAACTTGGCAAAATTCTGAAAATGGGAGAGGACTTGACATGCCCAAACTGGATGAATCACATAAGGAGAATTTGTTTGTGAGTTCGAATTCTTGACTCAAAGAGGCAGAACAAGCAACAAAGGATGCGGCAGCGGCGACAAACATCATCATTGAAAGTGTAAATGAAAATTTGCATAGTGTTAATCTTGTGGCAGAGACCACCCCTGGTTTCCTTCCAAATGCAAAACAACCTGAATTACAGTAGAAACAGGTAGCAGAAGAAAGAGCAGAAGTAATTAGGCAAGTGACCAAGTTAAACTAGGAGGCATATTGGCAATATCTGGTAAAACTGCACAGCCAGTGGATGGCCCCGAGATGCCTAATTGTTTCTACTGAGAAAATGGTGCTAGCACTCATCAATGTCATGTTTATAGGACAACTAAAATCTTAAGTCGGCCAACCTACACTCCTCAAGAACATGCTAGATATTTGCGATCTGAAAGATTGAATGTTGGATTAGTCATTATGCACATCTCTATTTTTGTTTTATTTTTCTTAAATTGAAGCAGGTTGTTTAAACCTCCTCAACGTTTTTTGTAATAATCTATTTTAGTTTCATAAGTTAGTATTTAAACCCCTCTCATGCATTTAGAGAGGGGTCCAGAAATTTTATCAGAAACATTCTTTAGAACATGCACTTTTGTCCCTTTGAGGAAGTTCCAGTGAAATTAATGGAACGAGATTTATTTTCTACTTGAATTTGACATCTTCTACTGAAATTGCACTTCTGTACTCTTATATGATGTTGGATGATTTGAAAGTAGATCAATATTGTTGGAGCACATGAGTAGAACGTATTATAAATGGTACTTTTATCTCTTAATTCTTTTTACTTATGCATCAAACAATAAATTATCTTCAAGTTATTTATGTATGAAAGTTTGAATTTTTTATTACCATTGTTGCACTATTGTATGATGATGATTTATAGTTTATGCTAAATACATAAATGATTTTTATGCAATATATCTCTCATATCGTTTCGGCTAACTTTTTATATGAAATGATCATTGTTAAACGGATTCACTTCTTATTGTAATTGAATGATCTTTATTATCAATTGATTTCAGACATCATTTTAGATCACATATATCATGTAACTCCTAGGATAGTTATAGTTAGATAAATATTTTTTATTAGGACAAACTGCACATGATCATTAGTTAAATTAGATTAGTCTTACTCCAACATCTCAAAGCATCATCCCGTTAGCATGAGCATTAAAATAGATTGGGAAATTGGTCCCATCATCCCCAGTCAGAGCCACTATTCCAAATGGAAAAGGAGTTGTTCTAAGGTCCGGATTGGGTGGTTATCCCCCTTGTTGAGGCAACATTTTTCGAGCCTTCAACAGAACCCCACCCTAGAGAATAGTTTCTTAAAAAACATGAATACCTTTACTTCTGTAAAACCATCTAGCCATCCTTTTGAATGGGATTTCTTCAATACTCATCAAAGATAAGTTTTCCTTCATAGAGAAAGACTTCAATTCTTCATTTTAATCTATCATTTGACCATCTGCATGCCTTCATCCTTCAAGACTATAGTTTCCATACTAGATCAAATATATACCAATTATAATGTTTCTTCCACGAACCTTCTAAAGTGATGGTTCATATAAGATATTGATGATCCCTCTTTGCAAGATGACTACCTATAAAATTATGTTAGAAAAATATTGGATGAACTATAATATGCAATGGTCTCAAACTTCTCATTCTTAAGAAAATAAAGATGATTCCTACCAAAGGAACTTGATCATGTAGACTATAATTCCTCTACTACCATATGCTTATTTTTATGATGTCTTTCTTTTACAAAAACCAAGACTCTTCTAGAGAATGCAACAACGTAGTATTCTACTCTACTTTCTACTTAATAAAAGGAATACAATTTTCATAAAGGATAGAGATGGAGCTTCCTTCAATATTAAAGATCCTTGGTATCTTATCCTTTCAACTTCTTCTTAGGTTCTCCCTTTTCTTCAACTATGTGAGCTTCATTTCTTTCCTTTCTTTTGTTGTTCTTATTGTTTGGACAATCCCTCTTAAAATGTCCATACTTATTTCATCCAAAGTATTTGATTCGGTGTTATCCTTTTCCTTTATCCTAGCTTCGTCCAAGAAACATTAAGCCCATAACTTATCAAAATGAGTAGTATCATTTCTTGAGTAAACACTAGTTGCAAAGTTTTTGCAATTAGGTGGCAAAGCATTTAATACACAAGCATAAATTTCTCAATTGGAAACAACTTCCCCAAGACCTTGAAACTAGTCCCTTATTTATGAGATCTTCACAAGATAAGTGGCCATGTCTTCATTATTTGACTTCCATATTCTATATAGTTGATTCCTCAAGGAAATATGTTGACCTAATGTACTTATAGAGTACAATTTCACCAATTTATCATACATAGCTTTGGATGTCTTCAAATCAACAACAAAGGGAACAAGATAATATTTTATGGATTCAATAATGATCCTTTGTGATCTCACTTCCCCCTTATTGTATTTTTCTAGCTCTTGAGTCTTCTCTTTGTCTAGTATAACAACTTCACCAAGAAAATAGTCCATGACTTCATTGTTTGTGAGAAACAAGTCAATCCTTTTCTTCCATGCTAGGAAGTTTGATGATCCAACGAGCTTGTTGCTTTCCTTGCAAAATGTGTCCATGTGATATGTAGATTGAGACATAGAAGACAACATGATTCTTAATTTTCAACCAATATTCCTCTTTCTTTATGATGTTTCCAACTATCTTGATGCTTTCAAGACCTTAATAAAGACTTCAAAAATGTCCTAGAATGATGACTTCTAGGATGCCTTCCAAAATGGTGTCTTTGAACAACTTCAAAGATTGAATGATGATATCAAGGTTGAATTATGATCTCAAGATTCCTTGATACTTCCTTTTCTTTAAGATTTAGAGAGCCTTCAACAAGATCTTATCCTTCCTTCCTTCAACAAGAGCTTGATCTTTCTTAGGATGGTGGTGTCTTCAATGAAAGCTTGATGTAGTGATCTTCCTTCTAGGTTAATAGGTCTTCTTATTCTTTCATTGCGTCCTTTTGAAAATTATTCCCCTTGAAAAGAAATCCCTTCTCATGTAAATAATATGATCTTCAATTTTCCTTTTTCTCACCTTAGCTCTGAAACCATGTTGGAGAATCTAGTAGGACAATTATTTAAATCAATTCTACTTAACCTTAACAGTTTCTTGTAAACTTTAGTTATCTTCTTATGTTTCTTTATTATATCTTTTAACCAAACAATTATCAAGAGAAAAAAGTAATAAAGATAATAGACACAAGAAGTAGGATCAAAGTCAAGGAAAAACGCCTAAAAGGGGATAACCCAGAAAGAATCTGTTCTCTTCTTATATAATTTGCTTCAAATGAGAAAATCAAGAATCAAACCAAGCACCAAGTCATCCCTCCAACAATATCATTCAAGTAGGTCAAAGATCAACCAAATCAATAAGGTTCAATCCTTCTTCAACCAACTTCAAGTCTTCGCTTTGGCCCCCAACTTCGGATCTGCAATCTTGACTTGCAACTTTTGGCCCTATAATAGCTGCAGAAACCCTAATTTCTTCACACATGTGAGAGAATAAGGATCAAAAGTATATATTTCTTCCTGTTATTGACTTACTCTTGCTTCCTTTACCTTTTCTATTTCTTCCTTCTTGTTCTTTGCTTCATATCAAACATGTTCCTTGTGTAGATTGAATTGGTGAAAAATGAGGTCAAATATGCTTCTATACATATGTATTTCATGAGGTTGAATACCCCTCTCTTGGTCGACTTGTGCTTAGAGGATTATTTTGACTTTATAGACTCAAAATAAATGGTTTTGCAAGATACATCTTTCCCAATAGGGTCTTATACAAATGATATTGACTCTCTTGATTCATGACAATAATCCTCATGACATGAAAAACCATAGAAGCCTGAAGAACATGCTCAACCTAGTGGACCAATCAAAAGAAGCATGAAACCCATGCTTGTCAATAATAATATTTATTCTTTCTTCCTTTGCTTGTTACATAAAATATACATAATGACATGATTACAATGACAGTTATGAAGACCAAAACTAAATACATTTTCCAATATTAACCCCCCCACTAGTTCGCATTACCACTATTTTGTCCACATAGGTTTCTCCACATAGACCCCCTACATCGCCTCAACCATGATCCTATGATGGAAGTTCAGTGGATGCAATAATAGATGTTTCCTCTAAGCAAGTTGTGCAATTGTTTGCCCCACCTTCTAGTGAATCTCCATTATTGCACGATACATTCATGGTAAGATCATTCTTGAATGTTTTATTTTTCCTTATCAAGAATGAATTTATTATAGGCATATTTTATTTAAAATCCTTGCTTTGACTTTTGTAATTATTGTAAGGTGGTATACTAGAGAGGTTGGTGTCATAAAGGAGGGAAATACCCCCACGACTAATTACACCATCTACGATAAATTTTCTTGACTTGAATTATAAAGTATAGGTTTGTAACTATTATACTTTATTATGGAAAAATAATTATGAAAATGTTGTTTCTTTATGAAGTCTCCAGAGAGATGAAGGATGCTCAAAAAGAAAAATATTTGAGATCCTTCTTCTAGTAAGAGGAGAAAGATCAACTTCTAGGATGCAAATGATACTAGTGGTGAGGGTGGAAGTGGTTGATGAATGACCAATGAGACCCATTTTGTATATAGGGAATCACATACCATACTTATAGGTTCGGGCATGATATGTCATTTGTATATTAAATTCAATTTTTATATAGGTCACCATATGGCATACTTTCATGTTTGGGCATGAGGTGTCATTTTGTTACAAATTTATGTTTGAGACAGTTTTGAGTGTGTGTGTGTGTGTCATGGCACATCTTCTATGAATTGAAGTGTTTGTTTATTTTTAGTATGTGTGTGTGGCACATGGCACGTGTTGTAATGACATGTCAACTAGGCATATTCTCAATGATACATGTACTTGGTGATCATGCAAAAATACCAAGGTCATAACATTAAATTTAAAAAAAATATATTAACATAACTCTTTGTTGATAAGGTAATAATATTTTGTAAAAAAAAAAGTCATTTATGTTTCACGATTAAATGTTTCCACAATTGAATTAACTTTCTAGTTCTAGATTTCATCATAGAAAAACAAATCTACATTCAACATATGAAAGCATTATATCTACTAAAAAATTCAAATGTGTGATTTTTAAAGTAATGCATCATCTTTATATGTCTCATGGATTTTATATGTTGCTAATGTTAAGGTGAATGGTATGTCTCTAGTTGTTGTCCATGCAATCCCTATAAAAAAGAAAATCATAGGTGAACTATAAGCATAAGCTTGTAAGGTTGGGAAGGAATAGAAATTTGAATGGCATACCTTAGGTTCAGAGTCTTCGAAAAAAAATATTTTCCAATTAAACAAACAACATAAATAATGGAAATGTTCAACTATTATTTCTATGACTAGAGCTTGTATTACTTAAGCAACAATATGCTTTACAACAAATTGACTAGAAGCAAAGGAATATTCCTAAGCACTAGAATTAGGGTCCATAGCTTTAGATATATATCTCGTTATAAGCCATAACTACCATTAACATGCATATCCACTATATAGTAATGAGTTTGAACATCATATAAAAAGGCTATAGACAATACTCAAAGCACTAGTAGCTAATCTAGATTCAAAAATGACAAAGGTACAACCATTTTTTATATCTCATAGTTGTGTTGGTAGAAAAAGTTATAATTTTTCATTTTGACCATTAATTTCATACGGAGATAGATATTTAGGAGGTATAATTAGTTTGTTCCAAAGATTAAAATATTAGTTAACAATTAGGGTTATATCTCATGTGACCTCTCTTACCAATTATATTTGATTATGTGAACATTCTAGTTCAATTTAGTCTATCTAGCTAATCTTTCAAGTGACATTGGATTTCCCTAGTAAAATGAGGTTTCCAGTAAAGAAACTCTATTCCTATTTTATATTTTCCACTAAGGTTGGATTATAGGTACAAACCCTAAGAAATAGGCACATAATATGGGGTATTATTTCCAAGTTGAGTTTCACCCAACTTGTGTGAGGGAAGTAGTTTATACCATAGGAAACAGGAATCTCTCTATCCACCTAGTTGATTTTGATATAACTCAACCAATTTAAATATATTAGCTAGATTTAGATTCAGATATACAAATAAATAAAGATATCATGAAGAAGATGGTACATAAACATCCCCCATTGTAAAATTAGTTGGTTAGAGCCAAATATTTAGATTTGTATAAATGTGTTAGTTAATACCCTATGTAAAACATTCATTATACTTAGGAGAAACTTATAATTGGGAAATATAGCATAGTAGATTTCAAAAGAAAATTAATCTATTTCAATATTTTCTAAAACTAATATCTAGATGCCAACAATATCATTTTTGACATTCATTATACTTAGGAGAAACTTATGACTGGGAAATATAGCATAAGTAGATTTCAAAAGAAAATTAATCTATTTCAATATTTTCTAAAACTAATATCTAGATGCCAACAATATCATTTTAAATCACAATGTGTGTACACATACTAAACATAAATCATCCCCTAATTTAAACTTTGAAGAATGCATATAGATATATATATATATATATATATATATAAGAGAGAGAGAGAGAGAGAGAGAGAGAGAGAGATGATAGAGAAGAGATATAAGCCCCAAGGGTTTAGCTCAATTGGTCAAGTCCCCATCATTAAAGCACCTTTTCTATTTAGATGGTTCTATCGTTTCATATCTTTCTCTTGACACTCTCGAGGTCAAACTCTGTGGTTGAGTAGGAAGGAATTTATCCCTGCGGGCCTGATCATCCTGGTACAAACATTGTGTT
Organism: Pinus taeda; assembly: GCA_000404065.3. Lineage (NCBI taxonomy): Eukaryota > Viridiplantae > Streptophyta > Pinopsida > Pinales > Pinaceae > Pinus > Pinus taeda. The sequence continues at coordinate 124,403 of APFE031193859.1, read as the reverse complement.
GACGTAGTGGTCACCTATCTCAGGGTCTGTGAGCCACATAGAAGGATATATGTATATATATATATATATATATAATTCATTGAATAAAGGTGAGTACATTAATGGAAAAAAAAAAATATCATGAATCAATTACTTACAATTCCTACTAAAAGAAATATATAGTTAAAGCATGAAAGTTTCCAAAATTGTACATAATGTAATATTACTTATGGATATAAACTGAGTGAATTTTCATGTCCACTTGAAACATTAAATGTTTCTAGCAAATTTACACAATTCATATCCAAAAATACTAATACAAAATACATAGTTATCTAAATTCCTACAATTAACTACAAAGTTGTTTGAACAAACAAACTCAACAACGCTTAATATACATAACATGTACTCTATGTTGGAGAATGTAGTATGGTAGATATTAATTCAAATTCTCCTTAACCTTAATAATTTCTTGTGAACTTTAGTTATCTTCTTGTGTTTATTTATTACATACTTTCATCAAACAATTATCAAGAGAAAAAACAATAAAGACAATGGACACAAGATATAGGATCCAAGCCTGGGAAAACATCTTTTCTCTTCTCTTCTTATAGAATTTGTTTCAAATGAAAAAACCAAGACCCAAAAACTTAGACCAAGTCCCCCTCCAAGCACCAAGTCATCCCTCCAAGAAGCCCTTCCAATTAGGTCAAATATCAACCAAGTCAACAAGGGTCAATTCATCTTCAACCAGCTTCCATCTTCAACTTCGACCCCCATATTTGAACCTACAATTTTTACCTACAATCATTGGCCCCGAAGTAACTATAAAAACCCTAATTTATGGCATGTGTCTATCCTTCAAGAGTTATTTATTTAAGCATGACAAATTCTCCAAGGTCAATGAGAGTCAAACTTGAAACTTAGATATGCAATTCAGACTTGCAATTCTTAGCCTACCAGATTCTGCAGAAACCCTAACCTTTGTATTGTGAGAGAATAAGGCCCAAAAACAAACTTTCTTGACCCCTTCTTGCTTCCTTGATCTTTCCTCTACCTTCTTCCTTATTCCTTGCCTTAGATCGAACTTCTTTCTTGAGATGATTAAATTGGTGTCAAATGAGGTCAAAGTTGTTTTTATTTATAGGCTTTCCATGAGGTCAAATAACCTCTTCTAGGTCAATTTTTTGTTGGTAGGGCTGACTTGTGCTAAGAGGCTTATAGAACTTTCTATACTCATAATTAATATATTTTACATGTTACAACTTGCCCAATAAAGTATTATACAAATTACAAATACTCTTTTGAATCATGAAAAATATTCTTTTGACATGGCAAACCCTAGACACAGAAAGAACATACTTGACCTAAATGACCATCAAAATGGAGCATGGAACCCATGCTTAATAATAATATTTTTATTTCTTCTTTTTCTTGAAACATAAGATATACATGATGACTTGATTAGATTGACAATTATGAAGAACAAAACTATTTACATTTTCCAACACTCCCTCTTAACTAGGGAGGTATTCATAATTGTACACCTAGTACAAGGATATTATCAAACTGATGTGTTCTCATAAGAAGAGCCTGATTCGTAAGCCATCATTAAACATCAACATTGTCAACATAGTAAGGCCTTACCTTGAGAAGCACTTTCTTATACAAGATCATAATGTTGGGAGGATTTACGTGAGATACCATACTACCTCTTCAAGGTACATACCCCACCAATATGTTCACTAAGTATGTCCTTTTATGACTATTATTATCTTGTATTACTAATTCTCAAATAATATTGGTCTTGTTTGACCATTCTTGTCTTAGATACCTATCCAATCCTCAAAGAGTGTTGGTCCATTTCCTATCTTGGATTTTTTATCCTCAAGAAAATCACAAATTCTTATCCAATCCTCTGTTCACCATTATCTCTCCATGGCCTTCACTTAGATGTACGGTTGTTAGTCTTGGCCCAGTGCATGACACATGAAGAAGAGAATACAAATGTGATTTCCATCATCACTATCACTCAACCAGAGAGGATATCCTCATTCCCTAAAGAGGGAATTGATCGTTTCTCCTTTTCAAGTATTCAATGAGAATCATTTTACTCCCTCTTAAACATAGAGGATATTCTAGTTCACTTCCTTTTAATTGGGAAACCATAACCACAATCTCTCTAGCTTGTCTTTATAAGTGAATTAGCTATCATTTCTTCATGGAGATAGTTGCATGGCTACTCTCCTTTATATCTCATCATATTCAACATCTTTCTTCTTGGATGTTATGGAGTCATCTTCTTTCTTTAGTCTTGTGACAGGGTTCAAACCATTAATCTTTCATATCACATTCCTCTAGTCATCATCAATGAAGGAATTATATTAAGCCTTACCAAATTCAAGATAGTCATAGTTCCCTCTAAACTTGAAAGTGATCTTTGTGGACATTACGTTATTCTCTTATATTGGTACCTTTAAATCCCAAGGTGATGATGTGAACACCTTGATTAGACAACCCTTCAAGGATGTTCAAAACCATTCACTCAATCCATATGTTCTTTGAATTGAGTTCAATATCAACAGTTGAACTTTCCTTAACAATCATTATGTATTTCTGCAACATCATTCTACGTAGAAAAACAATATGTCAATCAGATAACTAAAATATTAAATATTATAATTACCTTTCTTCAAAGTATGGCCCTTTCTTCAAAGTATTTCTTTTTTGTACCCTTTGAGATCAACATCCTTTCCTATGATCCATCTCTGCATTGTACAAGAATACTTCTCCATCCATCCATTTCAATCAAAGTTCCCATGGATCAAATTGATTTTTAATCTACAAAATCTTCCTTGGAGTTGTCATTGTTAACTCTCTTTATTTTTTTCTAATACTATAATTTATCTTGATCAACATTGTTATATTTATGCCATGTAATCTTGTGTGAGAGTCTTGTCTCTAGTTATTCCAAAGCATGTCAAATTTCTTCTTTCAAGCACCACATAACTAGCATATGGAAGACTTACCAAGCATACTTGTATAACCAACTACTTCTCCAAGATTCTTGTAGATATGAACCCTACCATAGAGAATATTCACTTAAAATATGCATACTTTTGCTTCCATACAACCATCTAGGCATCCTTTCTTGAACGAGTCTTCTTATTATACCTATTGAAGACAAGTTTCTTTTCTTGGGAGTAGAGAGACTTTTATTATGCCCTTCACACTGCAAATTGACCATTTGCATTCCTTCATCCTTCAAGAGTATTGTTTTCATACTAGATGGAATATATACCAGTCATGTCATGGTCCTCCTTCCAAGAACCTTCCAAAATGATGGTTCTTATTGGATCTTGATGGTCTCTTTTTGCAAAAATGACAACCTCTAACATGATGTTATAAAATGCTTGGATGAATATGCAATATGATTCCAGTATTCTCATTCTTTTTAAGCTAAATGATATTTCAAAAAAAAAAAATTGAGTAGATTCTAATTTCTCTACTATCATATTCTTTTATCTATGATGCAATTTTTTTACAAAAAACGAAACTTCTTCTAGAGAATGCAACAATGCATGCTACTCTACTTTCTACATAATAAAATAGAGACAAATTTCATAACAAACTTGATGTAGATGGAGCTTCCTTCAATAGTAAATGGGATCTTCTCCTTTTGGATTCTTCTCAGGTTCTCCCTTTTCTTCAGCTATATAGGCTTCACTTATTTCCTTTCTTTTTTTATTTTTCTTGTTTGTGCAATCCCTCTTAAAGTGTCCATATTCATTGCATCCAAAGCATTAAATCTTTGACATATCTATAGTTTTCTTGGACTTTCCAAACTTCCACTTATTTAACTTCATGGTCTTTGCAATAAATGCTTGAGACCTTTCATTTGATTTGGTGTCATCTTTTGCCTTGATCCTAGATTCTTCCAAAATACATTGAGCCCATAACTCAACAAAAGGTGTAGTATCCTTCTTAGAGTAGATACTAGTTGCAAAACTGCCCCAATCAAGTGGTAAATCATTTAATACACAAATGGTTATTTCAGAGTCGAAAATAGTTTCCCCAAGCCCTTGCAATTGATCTCGTATTTGTGACATATTCATGAGATAAGTAGCCATGTATTCACCCTTTGACTTTCTTATTATATATAGTTGATTCCTTAAGGATATCATTTTGGCCTGATGTACTAATAGAGTACAACTTTACTTATCATACATAGCCTTGGATGTCTTCAAATCAACAACAAAGGGAACAAGATGATATTTAATGGATTCAACAATGATTATGTGTGCTCTTACTTCCCCCTTTTTGTATTTTTCTAATTCTTACATCTTCTCTTTGTCTAGTACAACCACTTCACCAAGGACATATTTTATGACTCCATTTTCTGTGAGTGCCAGGTCAATCCTCTTCTTCCATGCTAGGGAGTTTGCTGATCCAATAAGCTTGTTGCTTTCCTTGCAAAAAGTAGCCATATGATTTGCAGATTGAGACATAGAACACAATATCATACTTACTTGTCAGCCAAAATTCCTCCCTTTTAATGATGGTTCCAACTATCTTGATATTTTCAAGACCTTCAAGGAGACTTCAAAGATTCCCTAGAATGATGACTTTTAGGATTCCTTCAATGATGGTGTCTTTGATCAGCTTCAAGGAGTGAATGATGATTCCAAGGTTCCTTGATGCTTCCTCTTTTATTGAGATGATGTACTAGAGAGTCTTCAACAAGAGCTTATCCTTCGTTCCTTCAATTAGAGCTTGACCCTTCTTGAGATGATGAAATCCTTGATACAATAATCTTCCTTCTAATTCAATAGGTCTTTTTCTTCTTTCCTTCTATCCTTTCGCAAATGATTCCATTTTGTTATAAATTAATTAACAAAGAAATGGAACACGTAAAATATTGCAGAAACACAAACACAAAAAAAACATAAAACAAGAGAGACACAAATATATGTGGTTCACCCAATTTAGGCTATGTCCACAGAGAAATGGTGAGGCCTTTCTTTTATATTATCCAACAGAATGAAGAGATACAACCTACAACAAATATGTTGTAATTTCCTCTTCACTCATACACAATCTCCTCTCTCTTTCTTACACAAAATAATTATCCACAGTTGCAATACAATTCCTTCATAAAAACCAAGGGTTGACTTATAGGGCAAAAAAACCTAAATTAACATAACTTCTATTATCATATCTTTTGCCTAATGAATGGCCTAGATTGACTATGAAATTAAAATATTTTACAAGGCAAGCTTTATCATAAATTTCCTTCCCAGGGCGCTACCCCCTAACCTCCCCCCTACCCCACCCCCATGGATCCCCCCTGGCAACGATCCTACGAGCGACATTGTCACCCCGTTAGGAACTAGGGTCCAATGTGGCTAAAACGAGACCTTTGAATAAAGAAGATAATTAGGCTCTGCACCCAATACCTTTGACAAGAAAACCCTTCTTATGATGTACCAGCTGCCCTTTTTTTGTCACCTGATACCATGTTTGAGAATGTAGTAGGGAAAGTATTAATTCAAATTATCCTTAACCTTAATAATTGCTTGTGAACTTCAGTTATCTTCTTGTTTTTATTTATTATATCTTTTCATAAAACAATTATCAAGAGAAAAACAATAAAGACAATGGACACAAGATATAGGCTCCAAGGTAAGGAAAAACCCCTCCAAGGGGAAAACCCAAAAATAATCTCTTCTCTTATTACAAAATATACTTCAAATGAGAATACTAAGACCCAAAACCATATAACAAGTCCTCCTCTAGGCACCAAGTCAGTACTCCAAGAAGCCCTTCCAATTAGGTCAAATATCAACAAAGTCAAAATGGGTCAATTCTTCTTCAACCAGGTTCCAGCTTCAACTTAGGCCCCCAAATTCAAACCTGCAACTTTGATCTACAATATTTAGTCCTAAAGTAGCTACAAAACCCCTAATTTATGGCACATGTTTATCCTTTAAGAGTTATTCCTTTAATCAAGTCAAAGTATCTAAGGTCAATGAGATTCAAACTAGGTCAAGTCAGAGTATTCAACCCTCCTACAATTTCACCTTTGAGTGAACCCATTTCTTCATGAACCTACCTTAGACCTGTGCAAGCCAAAAAAAATAAAGAGAATAGAAGAAAGATCCATGATGATTTCCAAATGAGGTAGAGTTCACTTGTATTTAAAGCCTTAAAAGGGTGTCCAATTTTCTTTAGGGCCAACATAGTCAAATATGCACATGTGGGCTCATAATTCAAAAATATACTTTCCCTTGTCCAAATTTGATGATCTTTAGGTCAATTTTCGTCCTCTCGAAAATAGGAATTAAATGCAATTATCATATCGATTAGATGATCTTTCCAAAGTGTAATTTAGCCCTAGTTTCCAATTTTAACACTCCCTCACAACTACGGAGAATTCCACTTGCATCATGTCATGTGTATCCTATCATCAAATCATATCCAATCTCAAGTATCTCATCATCACTTATCGTCGTTATTTATATCGATTCATCTCTTTCTTATTCCTAATTATCTCTTTATTTTCCCTGCTCACATGATGAACATTATCGAGTATAAAATAAGAAAAAAATTTAACATCAAAGGGGAGATCAGTCTACCACCTTCTATCCATCGGGGAGCCACTAATACCACCCAAAATCTCTACCAACAAGGATCCAATGCTACCACCCGAGAAACATCAGCAAGGAGCCATATATATGACTTACATCAAAATCATAGAGCTTAACTCAATGTAGAATAACATTCGGGAGCTTAATCTCAACCTAGAATCTCATGGGGGAGATAAACATCTACAACCTCATATCGAGCAATAGGTGATATAGGGGAGAACATATAAACCCATCTTATTGCCTACCAATCTTCCCAACAATGACCCTCAAGATTCATGTGGTAGAACACTTGCATCATAATCATCTTGGGTTGTACACCCCCAAGTACACTCTCAATCCATTGGCCAGATGGGGAGTGGTATTCCCAACAAGCCCTACTTGTGGTTATGATGCCAACTAGAGTATACTCTACAAAGACCAAGATAAGGGAGAAACATTTCCAACCCTATGGGTAATAGATAGGGGAGAAACATCTATGACCCTACTATCTAGAGATCCCTCAACCCCAGGAGACCTCCATCTCAATTCCACACCTTGGGAGCTCAATTAGGGGGGAAGAGATGGCTCAGTGTCCTCGATTAATGATGCTCTTTGTAGATCAATAAAATATCATTGTGATCATATCTGGTAATCATCATGTATCAGTAATAGTTGTCTCTTGTTCATATAAAACATCAAATAAAATATCATATTAGAACTATATATATATATATATATATATATATATATATATATAATATATATATATATATATAATATATATATATAGATATATATATATATATATATATATATCACAAAAAGGATACCATATTCATCCTCCCTTTCATGGAGGCAACAACCACAAGCATAATCTTGTCCCGTAGAGCATCGCTATCTCAATATATGAAGGCATCTCAGTCCCAACTATATATATATGAGATTATTTTCCAATTAGTTCCCACTCTTTGTCATCGCAATGTATCCATGTCATATCCATAACCTGCTCAAATATCTCTCCAGAGAGCTTCTTCATCCTGCCTCACAACTAGCCATGCTAGCAACATCGTACTCAACCTAAGTCGTGCTCAAAGCTACAGAATTCTCATTGAAAAAATCATGGAAGATCTCATATTAAGGAAACACCCAAATGTGCTTATTTCATCAACAAATATCCCAAACAACATCAGTACATCCATGTAGTCACATATCATAGGAAGAATGTCTCGAACCAAAAATAGATCATCCCATGCAAATATCTCTAAGTGAGATCAATTGTAAATAAATGTGTATGAAATGACTCAATCATGCAATAACTCAAAATATATGGATGGGTGTTCACATGGAATATCAATTCTTCAATCAACTATCAATTGCCAAATCAGGTTCAACAATATGTTTTCATAACTTCTTGAAATTTGATCGAAGTTTCCAAGGATTTATATTTCCACTCTCTTTAATAGCTTCACTATATAGATTTTATTTTCCCAACTTCAAGATGTAATACATCATGCCATGATTCTTCATTTCAAACTTTAGAGGCCATCTCCCACTTACTTTGATCATAAGAGGCTTATTTCCTATCAAGAATATACCATCAATATATAAAACCAAAATCAAATCCATACCTTCAACCACTTTTGAAGTAGAGGTTTGGATCGACACATCATCGTAACTTCACCATATAACTGTCAATGTGGACATATTAGGATCGGGGAGCTTGCTTCACACTGACCAAAGCAATATGTTTAGCCTTACAGAAATCAATAACATGGAATCAAATCAACTAAGTCAACTTATCAAAGTTTAGATTCCAGATCAAAACTAATATCAAACTCATCAATATCATTTTAACAAATTCTTTGGAAAAGGTGACTAGTAGATCTCATATCCAAATTTCAAGTTACAATACATTTTTATTTACCAATAACTATCCTATCAAACTTTATCAATCCATACTTATGATCATAACATGAATCATTGCTGCTACTAAATATGAATGGATACATCAAGGACAAGTCATATAAGTTTCATCCATTCATGGTGATAATGTTGCATACTGAATCACAACTATTTATACTTCAATCAATGTGTCAAAGTTAATGATGTCAACATAGAATATCTATTAAATACCAGTATAAGTCATTGAAAGTCACAATGCCCATATAGCATTGTTATTAGGGCAAATCATCAGTCGTCAAATCAAATCATTAGTCATCAGGTTAAAACCCAAACATTAGGGTAATTTTGAGGTCTAAACTAGGTCTCCTAAGGAAATTATAAAATTATAATAGTGGAAATAATAAAATTAGATTAGAATACATCATCAATTTTTAGAGGGAAAAGAGAAAAAAATATTTTCTCAACTCGTATTTTCAACTTAACTCCCTATGAGTTTACACAAATTTTGAACGGAAACACTCATTGGATGTAAAATTTGATTCCTCATCCAAGGATTAACCATGTTGCATAATTTCGATGGACCCTACTACATGAAAAATGAGAAATACATGAAAAACGTGATTGCAATCACGTTTTTTTCGTGTATTTCTCATTTTTCATGGAGCAAGGTCCCTCGAAAGTGTCCAACATGGGCACTCCTTGGATGAGGAATTAATTATGCATCCAATGAGTAATCCTGCTCGAAATTTGAGTAAAACCTTAGGGAGATAAGTTGAAAATACGCGTTGGAAATGTAGTTTTATTATTTTATTATTTTTTAATATTTTTACTTTTTTACTCCAAAAATGGAGAATCACCACACATGGTTGACATCATCATCTTGAATCATATTGGTTCTTATAAAGTTTATTTTGGTTGCACATTTTTCTTAGGAGGCCTATTTTAGACCTCAAAATTTCTGTAATGTTTGCTATCACAATGATATCTATAGCCCAAAACTTATTTCAACATCTAGTCAAAGTTATAAATCGTTATCAAACATCATGTCAAAACTCCAAACATTGTTCATCTATATCAATCAACCAAATCTAGTTAAACCCTTGCAATTGTTATCAAATATTATCATACACAAGCCTCAATGGTTAAATCATAATGACATATTGATACGCATATTCTGGTCCCTTGCAAACACAAGTTTAGTCAACGCATTCACATTCTTTATAGTAAGTCAAATATTCAAACTTCCCTGTTCATAGAACTTTCATTTGTCAGCTCCATGTTTGTAGGATTTTCATCTTTCAGGTGAACTTTTGATTTCATGCACAAAGCTTCACTTTTGTGTCCTATAGGCATAACTACACCCATAGGCCTTCTTCCGTGCAGTTGAGAGGCTGCAGTCGCACCCTTAGGCTTCCTTCCATGCAGTTGAGGCTTAGAGTAAGGAAAACTCTTTCTTCTTAGACCAAAACTTTGTTGCAAGCCAACAATATCATATATTTGTCTATTCATGTCCATAAATCTTACTTCAATAATAAATAATCTTCTATATATATAATGCAAATGATAATAGGTGTAGGGATCTTATGGAGAGATTATCCCTTTGAATTAGCAGTCCCTTCAGCCATTATTATTCACGTCATCAATATGCCTGCCATAATACTATCATGCATCAGCAAAACTGTTAGATCATGGAATTGAACCATATCAAGTTCTAAAACATGTATCCATTGCAGCCATAACATGTCAACATTAGCTACTTCATCATCATATATGAACATGGCAGCAATTTTTCATAAAAAACTAGAGTCTTATGATTAGGGAAACAAACAGGTTTAACATCATACTTCAAGAATTAGGAACACAATAATACTTTCATCAAGTGAGGTCATTCAATTTTACCATATGCCATAATTACTAAGCTCATCAAAACCTAACAACGATCAACAATATGTTCATGAATATCAATATCATCGTTACACTTCTATCATCATGGTTACCATTCTTATCACATTCATTAATAATCGAATCAAACTACCATATGACAAAAATGGTGAGCTAGCCTTCTTATGAAATCCATCATGTCTAAGATGTGATATGCTTTGCCAAATGTCAAGTATACCAATATATAAAAAATCGATGTTTCTAAGTAGCTTTATCATGAATTAATAGAATGTAAGATACTTGTCCAATACCAAGTGCACCATCTCATCATAAGTATCATGAATCAAACTTACTTTCATATGCATACATGATCCATTTGTGAAGGTGATATACTCATCATATCTTAGGGCTTACCTTTCCATCCAAGACATAACATTGAAACAATACACCATACATACCTTTTAGTATTCAGATACTTGTGCACCTTCTTATTTGACATTGGTAGCGGGAGCACTTTGTCAAATTATTTGTCATGGACAACTGTAGCTCTTATCTTCTTGCACTAGACATATTTCCTGCATCTCAAATGATCCTCCAGAAGGATCCACTTATCACATCTCATCAAGAAGTTAGAGGTGTCCAAATATCACATATACATGCAAGAAGTATAAGTAATAATCAAAACAATAATCATAGAAATAAGTTTAAACAAAAGTAAAGACATAAGGGAGCACCATAAATAGAAAAATACTTATCTTCCATGAGAGGAAATCATCTCCTTTTTGAACCATCCTTCAAGAAAGATCACTATCCATTGTCCTTCAACATTTCCACCAACTTTATCAACAACCAGGCCTAATAGAGACTATCCCATCTAGGGCTCATCAAATATGTTACAAGTTCTTGAGCATCTTCACATTGACCATGCTATAGTTTATAAATTTCATATCTCAAATATTTTCCATAGTCCAAGGTTTCTCTCAAAACATAACCTCATAATAGCCATCAAACCCTAATACACAAATTTCCTAGGGTTTCCTTCAAACCCTAGAATTCTTTTAGGTCTCCTCCATATTCTCATGCTTTCATAAAAGGTTTCTTCATAGGGATGATCTTCAATGAATTTTCTTCAGCCCAGCTCTGACACCATGTTAATTTTTCTTAGGGCTATATTGTTCTTCTTCTTATTAGATTTTCATTGAATGATTGATAAAAAGAAAGTACAATGATCCATACCTTCATCCATACAACTATTTAACAAAAATAAACTAAACAATATCCATGAGATGAACCCAACAATTCCCATACAGAAAAACCTTGATTTAGAAGCCTATAATGAACTGCCACTATCTGCAGTCAACTGCCGAACACTACAGTCAATAAGCGGAAACTTCGGTCAACTAAAAAATACAAATTTAGGTCCCAATCACAGGGATGAAGTGGGAATGCGAGTAACTAGGGGCTTTCAGTCACTCCCTTGAGATTCCAAGCCAACGACCAATTGAATATGTCCTTTGGTAAGCCTGCGATTGAGAAATAAACCCCTGGAAAAATATGTGCAAGCTTCAGACCCTAAATTTCACCTTCGAGCGAACCCATTTCTCCACCAACCTTCCTCATACTTGTGTAAGCCAAAAACATTAAAGAGAATAGAAGAATGATCTGTGATGATTTCCAAATGAGATAGAGGTCATTTGTATTTATAGCCTTACAAGGGTGTCCAATTTTCTTTAGGGGCAACTTGATCAAATGTGCACATGTGGGCTCATAATTCAAAAATACGCTTTCCCTTGTCCAAATTTAATGATCTTTAGGTTGATTTTGGTCCTCTTGAAAATATGAATTCAATGAAATCATCATCTCCAAATGAGTTGTACAAAGTTCATTTTGGCCTTAATTTCCAACTTTAACACCTTGATCTTCTCTCTATCTTCTTCCTTGTTCCTTGCCTCAGATCAAACTTCTTCCTTGAGATGATCGAATTGATGCCAAATGAGGTTGAAGCTTCTTCTATTTATAGGATTTCTGTGAGGTCGAATAACCTCTTCTAGGATGAATTTTTGCTGGTAGGGCCGACTTGTGCTAGGAGGCTTGTAGAACTTTCTAGACTCATAATTAGTATCTTTTACATGTTACAACTTGCACAATAGGGTCTTATACAAATGATAAAGATTCTTTTGGACCAATAAAAATATTATTTTGACATGAAAAACCCTAGAAGTATGAAGAACATGATTGACCTAGATGACCATCAAAATGGAGTGTGAAACCCATGCTTAAAAAAAATATTTTTTCTTTCTTCTTTTTCTTATATTATAAGATATACATGATGACTTGAGTAGATTGACAATTATGAAGACCAAAACTAGTTACATTTTTGAACACTCTAGAATAAAATTCAATATCAAAAAGTCAACTGGTTTATTATTACTCTCCACAATCACCGATGAAGTTGTTTCCAACCCTTAATTTACGTAATGTGTACAATTTCACATGGTATAATATTCAACATTACCATGCAACCATGTTGATTAATTCTATCCACAATTGAAATTTTAGAGATACCCATAGTGAGCTTAGAAATGAAATATTTAAGGGATATATAAAAACACCTAGATCAAACAATAAGAACCATATTTAATGAAATAGTATTATTATAGTCAAAATTACCTTTAATTTCGGTTTGTGTTAATGAACGAAATTTAAGAAAATCAGTCATAAGCTAGTATAGGTCCCATGATAAATTTATGAGATTTTTAAGAACCATAACAAAATCACCAAAGTTATTAATGCTTCAAATTTGTTCCTCAACCATGATTAATAGCCCAACATATCATTCTTTTTTTGTTAAAGCACTTTTGCATAAGCCTTACTATGTGAAATTATAGCTTCAAATATCCTTGAGTAGATAAATTATTGACTAATGGACTCATAGGAGAAGGATTTCCTTAGCTACAATTCGGTGTTAGAATTATAACATAGTTGATGGTTCAACCATCGGAGTATCGATTACAAATTTATGGTGAGTTGCAACTCACTCCCAGGAACCATTAAAGAACACATTGTGAATTTGGTTTGGGGGTATAATAACCAAATTGAGCAACATAAATGAGTTTTGTAATCGTTAGTGGGTGTTTTTGGCCAAGACTTATGTGACCACAATGCCCACAATCTGTCAAGCCATGATTTTCCAAAAACCAACCCCTTATGTAAAATTTGCATTGATCTTTACTAAACAAAACCCTATCTACGAAAATCCTTAAATAAATCAAAATTTTGACCAATGTTCCCTAGGAGGGAGGTGTCCCAACTATAACATGGTGTTAGGAGTCTAGCACAATCAATAATTAGCCCATTCAAATCATGCTTAGAGTTTTAGGGTGAGTTGCAACTCACTTCAGAGAGCCATTTAAGGCACATTACGAATTTGGTTTGGGGGTATAATAACTAAACCAAGTAGAATAAATGAGTTCCAAAAGCTTAGCATGCATGTTTGTCCATGGATATGTGAACACACTACTTAGAATCTTTTGAGCTAGGGTTTTACAAAATCAACCCCTTATGCAAAATTTGTATTGTCTTTATTAAAAAAAACCCTAGCTCCAAAGATCCTCAAAAGAATCAAATGACCTATGGAGACCTAGGATAGGAACTCCCCTAGCTATAACTTAGTTCTAGGATGCTAATGGAATTGAGGAATCACCCATTCATATCTAAATTTGAATTTTATGTCCAACTGCATTTCACTTCCTAATGTCATTCAAAGATGTATGGTGAATTTGGTCCAAGGGTGTAAAAGCCAAACCAAGAAGAAAAAATGAGTTCTATAATCTCCAAGAAGTGTGTATGTTATGAAACCAGCTCAAGAAAAAGATAGAAAAGATAGATCAACGCCTTAGAATTCGGCCGCTTCGAGGGGGCAACCTCCTTTACATTACATAAATGAACAATTATTGGATGATTCAAATGAAAAAACCTCCTTTTTATATATAGGAGTCTAAGGAGTCACAATATAACCCAGCTAACCTAACAATAATAATATAAAGCCACAAAAATAACAATAGAGGGATTATGTGGGGCACAGTAATAACAATATGGGGGCAATAGGGGCACAACAATATTAATAAGGGGTACAACTACAATAGTAATGGGGTAATCACTAGTATTATAGGGACCCAACACTCTGTGTTGCGAGCCTATTAGGATTGGGTCCCCTGGGTAATTTCTGGGGTGAAAGCCCAAGTTTTGATGTAAAATGATGAAAAGCCTCCGCAAAGTGTGATCGCGGAGTGTGTAGCTAGTTAAGGGTCAAAAAGGGCTTTTACCCTCATTCATGTAAATTTGAGTCCATTTTTTAGATCTACCCATGGGCTGTGGACCATGGGATTCTATAAATAGATGTGCCTTAGAGAGTCTAAGGTGGAGAACTACATTTTTCTATTGGTATGAGTGAAGAATTCTAATGCAGTGGAGTAAGTCTTAGAGGGGAAAAAGGCTCTGCAGTTGAGTGCACAGGGAAGTATTGATTTTGTAAATCTATATTGAAGATCAATAAATAAGACAGTTGTGGAAATTATTATGTTTTATATCTTTACTTCTATTATGTATGATTGCAATATATGTTGTGATAAAATGATGTCTTTATAAAATAATGATGTACTGATGTGTGGATTTACTTGATTTGTCTTATTATCTGAACATAATTAACGTTTAGTGATTATGTGAACATCATAACACTTTCTGTTAAAGTTATCGAACACTTAGGCATATTTGAGTAGATACTTATCTAAGGGTAATCTATGGTGTGCATAAGTAGCTAAGTTTCATGTCCAGGTTGCGTAAAATCCAGACGTAGGCCTTTGTGGAGGTCTAGAGGTTGATCGAGGGAGGATATAACACTAAGCGTTAAGGGCTTAGAGATCTCTGCGAAGGCATATCTAGGTCATAAAAGGACATCACACTGGTCTCTAGATGCAGAAACCTAGTTCCACCATCCCCCCATACTGCTTCAGGTGAGACTTCAGTCTGCGATATGCAGATTGATGCCGAAAGGGCTAGTCGTGCAGGGATTTGTTTGGTACAACTAACTATGAACTTGGGTGAGGAAGCCCTAAGCCAACACATTTCCACTCTGGAATCGAAATCTGGTGTAGCAAGCCACCTAGATGTTTACACACTTATTTTACCTATTCAAAATCCAAACATATAGACACAAGCTCTACCATCTCTTTCTTTAAATTTACCCAATAGTATATCTTCTTCACCATTATGAACTTCTTTTGATATCTTAGATGACATGAATACAAGTCAACATGAAATTCCCTCAAAATACGATTTTTGAGCTCACTATTGTTTGTTGCATATATCATATCCATAAATATGACCAAACCATCTACCGTTAGATAATATTCCATATCTTTTTCATGTGTACCTTGTTGTAATATGTGTCTAATATCCCTATATCTATCATTTTATTGACCTACCTGCAAGATCTGATCTTGTAAAATTTTCCCATATGAGATCATAGTTTCTAAGTGATTTCATGTACTCTTTCATTAAGAGCATCTGCAACCCTATTCTCTCTCCCTTTAATGTACCTGATATTAAATTCAAACTCATTGATCATGTTCAACCATCTACAATTCCTAGAATTTAGGTTCAATTGGTAAGCTAAGTATCTCAATCAACTCTAATGATTCATCAAGATGAACCTCCTTCCAAGAAGATAATGTATCCATGCTTTCAAGGCATGAATTCTTACGACCAAATCAACAACATGTGTCAAATAATTATGCTCATGCTCATTTAGTTTCCTTGATTCGTAATGTACCACCTTTCCTTCCTATATAAGGATGCCACCAAGTCCTCTCATTGAAGCATCTCTACACACCAAAAATTATTTATCTTGATATGCAATCTTTAGGACTTGAGAATTTGTATGCAATTTCTTGAACTACTCAAAACATTCTCCACATTCTTCTGTCCATTCAAATTTCATTCCTTTTCTCCGCAAACATGTGATAATATAGAAAATCTATGAGAAATTCCTAATGAACCTCCTATAGTAACCTGTTAACTCCATAAATGACCTTACCTCATCCACATTCATAGCGGTTTCCCATTCCATGATAGCTCTGATCGATTATGAATCTAATCTTATGCCTTGCATAGAAACCGCATGCCCCAGATAATGGACCTCTGTCTAAAAGTAACTACATTTACTAATCTTGAAATACAATTCATGCTCTGCAAGTAGTCTTAACACTACTACTAAGTGTTTGACAATCTCTTCCTCATTCTTAGAATATATCAATATATCATCAGAAAATACAATAACTATTGTTTCCAGATATGTACGCAATACACTATTCATCTAGCACATAAAAGTAGTTGGAGAGTTATTCAAACAACAAGGAAATACAACAAACTCATAATTTCCATACCATGCCTAGAAAAAAGTCTTTTAAATGTTGTCTTTTTTGACACATACTTGGTGGTATCCTGATCTCAAATCAATCTTCGAGAACACCAATCCTCCCTTTAACTAGTCAAGAAAATCATTAATCCTCAACAACATATATCTATTATTGATCTTTACCTTGTTCAACTACCTATAATCATTACACAGTCTAAGAGTACCATCCCTTTTCTTTACAGACAACACTAGTGTACCCCAACGTGACAAACTTGGCCTAACTTACCCATTGTCAAGCATTAACTTCAACTACAAATTCAATTCCTTAACTTTGGAGGGATCATCATGTAAGTTTCCCTTGATGGTGGTGCTTTCCATGGAACCGACTCACTAGAACATTCCACTTCTTTGTGAGGTTGTAACTCTAGTATCTCTATGGGAAAGACATCTTGAAATTGTTGTAGAAATGGGTACCTCTTCAAATGTTTTTCATCCTAAATATCCTAACCTTAACACTAGAAATATATATTGAAAATAACACACAACCTTTCCTATGATTATGCCTTTCTTGCATAATTGTAACCATTCTAACTAATGTTTCCTTCTTCTTACCCTACAAGATCCATTGTTCTCCATTTTCATCCAAGAACTTAATAGCCTTGTCATAATAATCCACCTTGGTCCTATGAAGATACAAAGAGTCCATAACCAATAGCATATTGTATGAACCAAACAAAAATACAATTATATGTGTTGATGTAGGCATACCATTCAGATCAAATGCACAAGCTCTCACTATTATAGACATTTTTGGGCACTGCAACCCCAATCATAAATGTCCATAAACCAAAGGCTCCTAAGTCCCTAAAAGTGTTGCTTCACTCCCTAAAGCAACAAGGTCAGCTGATTACATCATCTCCCATAAGTTCTCTATAGAAAACTTCTCAGAACTCGTCAAAACTGGACCATACAGAATCCCCAGTGCAAAGGGTGAAATGCATCTCACCTACTCAGTGAAAAGGGTGCAATGCATACTGGAAAGCCCTTCCGTAGGGTGCGATGGGTGAGAATGGACAAATGATAGAGATAGTTTTCGAGGTGGAGGATCATAGAATCTTCCAGAAACTTCTCCTACTACACTTGCCTCTCTGAATTCACCCAAGGATGAGTAAGAGATAATCAATCTCCAAGTGGAATCGATAACTATCATAGAGAGGACACTAATAAAAATCCTAGAAGCTGACTCACCCCCCTACAATCATCTATATACGTATCCCTCATCACAGAGATCCAGAGGCTAGAATCTTGTATCTTGTAAGGAAGTGTTGTTGGTTTCCTAATGCAACGTCATAGTGTTGGGTGATCTAAGCTTTACATGAGGTGAAGAAGGGCTTTCTTGCTAGAGGATGATGCTGGGTTAGAACAATTGGTTGTAATCCTCTTTGCTCTTCTTGATATTAATAAAGCTATTCAAGTTTTCCTCCACATTCTTATATGTTTGATGATATATGCATTTGTGAGGTCAATACATATTTGGCCCTATATTTCTTATGATTCTAGATCTCTGTTCTTCGATAGTATTATGGTGCTTTAATTCCACAGGTGCTCTTTGAAGCTGAGTAGATGAAGAAGAAGTGGCAAAGATCTATCAGATAGGAGAGGAACCAAGCAAGGAACCAAGTGCAAGATTGAGGTTGGTGTCCTTTGTTCCCCTCTTATCTACTTCTCATAAAGGAAAGTGAAATTAGTTTTAGTTTGTTTGTTTCTAAGATAGCTACTAGTCTTAATGGGACTAGCAACTCCAAGTGGACACTAGATTTCCCGATAACAAAATGGCGACTCCACTAGGGAGCGAATAGATTGTTTTCTAGTCTATATTTGTTTTTTTATAAACTTAAAGGCGAAGCCTAAAGTCAAGCCAGCTAGCCTTCGAACTGCATTTGCTATGCAAGTGCAGAGTAGCTCAATGTTGCTTCAGTCTATCTCTGGGTTTTGTTTATAAATTGAACAATTGATCTAAAAACACTCTAATTACCCTAGTGTTGGCTCTAGTAACCTCATTAGATCAACCCCTGTGATTTATATTTACTGAACATCACTTGCTTAGCCTAAATCCCTAAACTAAGCTGCAAACTGTGACCAAAGACCAAGTAAAATTCTTGCACTCGTACCATCACACCCTCTCTTCAAGGAAGTCTGTACCCATCGCACCTCCCATGTTCAGTGGGTGAGATACATAATGAATTCCCTGTGTAACAGGTGCGATGGTCAGAGAAGGTTAATTTTGCCTTCAGACTTTGGTTTTTCTTCACTCTCTTTAGCTTTATTCAGGAGTTTTGTTGTCTGTGATCAGTATACCTCTATGGGAACCCCCTTCCTTTCCATCACACGGCCTCCATTGTACAAAGAACTGTAAATGTTTTTATGTATTCTGCGCCATTTTCAGTTCTCTTTTACAAAGAAGTAGCGTAATCAGACTGTTGTTTCTTGATTTGGAAGTGTCGCAAGTGTCATTTTCAGTCATAGAAGAGAATCCTATTGTTCTTGATGATTGATTATACTGTTACTCTTGTATGTGATTTGAAGTAGTAGTTTTTCAATTGTCGAAAATAATTTTCAATTCGAAATTTCAAAGTGTCGTCGTTATATTCACTTTGTTTTGAAGAGAAATTGGTTAGTATTGTCGTTTTGAAAAGATAATTCAGATTTGTACTTAGCATTCTTCTTGTCATTCACACATTAAGAAGGCTGAAAACAAATACATGCATGTGCATTCTCATTTAGACTGCTTGTTGGTTTGATTTGGGATAGTGCATTTAGTGTGTGCTCTATGCTCTTTGTTGAAAGAATCCTCAGTTCTCTTTCCTTAGCACCTATGATTTTCATTACAAAAGAAGATTAAACAATTGTTTATCATCTTAGACTTCATTTTAGGAATTGTATATCTACATCACACGGTGAACCTGAAAGGCAAATTTCTTAAGCAAGATCAACTGTAAAATAAATTCAATGAACATAAAAATACTTTGCAACCTGTTGTGGCCACCAAAAACCCCCCTTTTTATTTAGTGTTATTACTAATACTAAATAAGTGGGGACCCTTTGTAAAAAAATTAAAAAAAAATAGTGCTTGTATTTCCTTTTTAATAAAACTTACCATCATAAACTTAGGAAAATACCTTTGAAAAAACTAAAAAGCTTAAGTTTTATGATGAGGAAAGATAAAATCACTCCTTAAGAAATATCGCATCGCGAAAAGGATAACACGATGCCTTCTTACAAGCCAATCTCTAAGATTGCGAGATTACATATTAAAAATCATATATATCACATCGGATGCCTTAAAACACACTTACGCTGAAAAAACACAAAAAACATCGATATGTGATAATGCATATCGCAAAATCGCACCTCGCAAGAAATACATTAACACAAAATGGCCACATACTACGACTATGCAATACTACGACCATGCGATATTGCGATAGAGCGACAAAGCGATCTTACGAAACAATAAAAGAGCGATATTGCGATATTGCGATCTTGCGATAATGCGATACAGCGATCTGCGATAATGCAAAGAAAATCGCAAAATCGCTTTATGGAAAAATATTTCGGCTCGTTGTTCGAAAACACTTTTTTTCCATAAAACGAGAGCTAGTTATGCACTATAATGCTAATTAATGAGGTCGTTGCTAGTTGTTAATGAAATATGGTTTTGTGCTTCGCATAAGGTGATATACTTTTGCATGTCTTTGGCATTTAAAGCTTTCCCATCACTATTCCTTATCATTACTTTCACCTCACTTGTAAACTGCAGGAACGAAGAGCAAAGAATTATATAAAGCAGTATACAGGAAACTATGAGGAAGAAAGAGAAGGCTCCAATGTCTGAAGATGAAAGTAATGGCTCCATTGTACACAGACACCACATGCAATAGAGAAGCGGGTATTACCACTTGGGAAGGCATGTATAATCTACTTGAAGAGGAGAATCGCAAGGTAATAGAGTTTACGGCTACTGCAGACTCACAGAATTCTTCTGAGGCATCAGTTGCAGATTTTGCCTATTCATTCTTGTACCGGATAGCGGCGAGGCGCAAAATTCTTCCCTACACAGATGTGGTTAAATGGGTACTAGACAGTGCTGACATTAAAAAACAGACAGTTTAAGACATAGGGTCAGGAACTTACGGAATTACTATTTTCACAAAATGTGAGCTTTACATCCACTAAAGAAAACATGCAAGAGGCAAAAATTGCACCAAGGAAGCTCGGATCAAGAAATGAAGGCAGTTTCTGATGCACGATTAATCGCGCATCGCTGGGTAAAACTTCTTGAAATTGAAAGCTTCTAATTTGTCAGCGACCTGTAAGCTCTACAAATTCGGAAAGAGTACATTAAAGAAAAACATTGAAGGTAAAAGGTAAAACTTGAATCTAAAAATCAATGGTAATGGTCAGAACTATCCTCAAAGTATTTAGTGAAACCACATAGCCAGTATATGACTCTCAAATGCATCATCATTTTTGCCAGAAAAATGGCACCAACTCTTGCTGATTCCATTTTTGCAGCCCAATTAAAGGCTGAAGTCCACCAACTGACTCTTCTCAAGCAAATGTTGAATGCTTGCGATTCTAAGGAGAAGATACAGAAATAGTTAGATGTTAGTTTTAGATTTAATTTTAGAAACAATTGTGCTTTATTTTTGCCTAGAAAAAGGACGGTCATTTCAACTATATCCTATATTTTTGTAATAAGTTATTTTTAGATGTAGTTAGTAGTATTTAAACCCTTCTCATGCATTTAGAGAAGGGTCTAGAAATTTATCAAAAACTTGTCCTCAGAACATGCACTTTTGCACCCTCCGAGGAGGTTTTGATGAATGAATGGAACAGGATTTATTGATTTTTGTGTTTAATATCTACTACTGAGGTTGCACTTCTGTACTCTTAGTGGATGTTGGATTAAGAAGAGATAAATCATTATCACTTGTAGCTCATGAGTAGGACTAGCTATAAATGGTACTTCTATCTCTTAACTGTTTCTATATTTTGTGTTAAAGTGATATTCAAGTTCAATTGTTTATATATTAATGTGTGAATGCCTGAGTTATCATTTGGCACTTTTGTATGGTGATAGCTATTTATTTATGCTTAATGTATGAGTAGCTTACTGTGCGATAAGTTATTCACAACTGTTTCGTCTAACTTTTTATATGAGGTGGTTTATCTATATTTAATTCTTTTCTTATAACAGTTGAATGATCTTTATTACTGATTGTTATTTGAAATCATTTTAGATCGCATAGCAGAAAGATTACTTCCCGGGTTAGTATAGACTTAGATATTTCTCTTTATTAGAATACAATTACATGTCATTAGATTAAAATTAGAATTAGAGCATCTTAATTAGGAACTGTTAGATCAAAAATATCAAATTCTACAAACACACACTTATAAATTGGGAAATTGGTCCCATATCCCTAGTCAGACACACCATACCCAACGGAAAAGGAGTTGCCAACCAAGGTCTGGACAGGGTGGGTATCCCCCTTATTGTAGACCCGATTTTTAGGGCTTCAACATATTTGGCACTAAAAGGAGGGTCTCAAACTATGAATGGCAAGTAAGTCCAAATCTGAATACGATTGTGAGAGTAAATCACCCTCACCATCTCCCCCGACTTCTCCATTGTATTTAGAATCATTAAATCCACAGCCAGAAGTCGTAGGATCGACAGTCGCTGCTACAAACCCTGACATTTCAAAACAATCTACTATTCAACCTCCTGAAGTTGAATATCTGATTCACAAACTTCAGCGATTTTGTATATCTCCTCCAAGATTTGATAAATCTCAAGGCAGCATGACTTGGCAATATAACCCTGCTCATCCTTTGACCAGATTAAAAAGTGAAAAGTTTGGTGTTCAGCTAGCTGAGTTACCTCTACCCACTAGGAAGAGAGCAAGGAAAACACCTAAAGGGTCTAATAGCGAGACTCTTTCACCCTTATCATCCATCTCAAATTCTTCACCACAAAGTCAACCATCCACTAATCCACTTCAGATCATTGTCCAGTAGCCTACTGGTATTTCTACATCTCCTTCTCAATCAACCGGAGTCATAATATCCTCATCTTCTCAACCTCGGGCATCATCTTCTGCACTTTTCTCTATTAGTGGATCAACGATGGCCCAATCTCCAAGGAACAACCCAGGGGCAGTCCTAATGCCTACGCTCCTGAGTCAGCTACCACCCCATCCTAAAAATTGGCTGCCTAAGTTTAATCCTAAAGAAGGCATGCTAGCAGAAGAGCATATTAATAGCTTTATGTTATCCATAGATCTTAATGGAGTTACTAAAGAAGATGTTGTCGTATGAATTTTTCCTTATATTGTTCAGGGAATAGCCGGATCATGGTATTTTTCATTACCATCTGGATCTTTCACTGGTTGGGATATCTTCCAAGAAAAATTCCTCATTAAATTTGGTGATGATAGGTCTACAGCGACGTTAATCGGTGACCTGTCAAACCTTAGGGTGGAGTCAAAAGAACCTATCAAAGATTTCAATTCACGTTTCAATAAATTTTTTAACAAAATTACTACTTCTTCCAAGCCTAGTGAAGAAGTGCAAATTGAGTGGTACATCACTGCTTTACCATCAAACATAGCAATCTTCGTGGACAGGGCTAACAAGACAACTTTAGCTGAAAATATGAAAGAAGCAATAGCTGTAGAGAAGCGTATTATAGCCCTTGAAAATAAAACCATGATGGAAGAATGAAAATCAAAGAAGGTTACTTTCAAAGAAGATCCCAAGAAAAAACAATCGAAAGATCCATTCAATTTAGAAGGATTGCAAAAAGTTTTGAAGACCATGTCTAACGAGATGGTCAATATTAAGAAACAAGTGGCAGAAACTTATTCAAAAAAATTGTACAGACCTTTTAAAAGGAACCCTTCAACTGATTCAAAGCCCCCCAATGCTATTACAAGCACTAAATCTGAAGAAGAAGAAGAGGGAATCGCTACTGAAGGGCAGATCAATGAAGAAGAAGTTGTAGAGTTACAAGGAATGTGGGATTTCATCCTCCCACAAGAAGAAGATCAAGAAGCATCCCTAGTTAGTATACAAAGTAGAAACCAACTGGATACTCCTCAAACTACCCCTAAGCCAAAGAGCGCAAGCTCGGGGATGAAGGATAAAGTCACAGCCAAGAAAATGACACCCAAAGCGACTCAAACCAGCCTAGTCCAAATAGATTCATCTACTCCATCTAAAATGTTGATCATTTCAGATGAAATGGAGTACAATATTATAGAAGGTATGAAAATGACTATTGAAAACATTACTCTTAACGAATTGAGCAAGTTAAAACACCAGAAAAGGATACTTTTGAAAGAAGTACATGCTGTCCCAGTTGCACCTTTTCCTACCGCTATAATTTCTGAAGCTTCCCATGATATGGGAAGACCTCTGAGTAATGTGATTAACAAAGTTGATCCAAATGACATCGCGTTAATTGGAGGAAGATAAAAATCCCATACTCCCCCGTTTCTTCTTACTTATGAAATTTTTAATAAAAATGTGCATAATTGCTTAGTGGATTCGGGAGCTTCATCGAATATTTTACCAAAATCAATATGTACAACGTTGAACATTCAACCGCAAAAATCTTCTGTGTGCATAGTCTAGCTAGTTCGATCACAAGTCGAAGTGATTGGCGAATTAAATCAGGTTACCATAAGGCTGTCATCCAACCCAAAGGTATGTCAAGTTATCGACATTTTAGTTGCTGATATTCCAGAATTTTATGGCTTAATTCTTAGGAGAGATTGGTCATAAGAACTTCATGGATACTTTGCAACTGACTGGTCTCACAAGTGGCTCCCTTACAATGGTAAACCTAATCAAATAAAAGTGGAACGAGAAATACATCAGAAATACATAGTAATGGAGCTAGAGGGGGAGAATGAACTAGTAGCATATAACAATAGTATAATTGGCAATTACTCAATAGATTCTTTTCTAGGGAATTTTAATGCTCATACGTCACCTTATTTAGAACATTCTGTTTTATCACAAGTCGAAAATTTTTCTCAAACAGATAGTTCTACATGTATTAATTTTTTAGATAGTCCTATAAATAAATCTTTATTGTGGAAATTATTTTCTAATGGTTCTAAATCCAATGAAGAAGGAGGAGCAGGATGCGTGCTAGTTACTCCAGAAGGAAATAAAACTACGTTTACTTGTAGACTCGAATTTTATTGCACCAACAATACTGCAGAAGATGAAGCTTTAGTCCAAGGGTCGTATAAAGCGATCAGATTAAATGTCAAATACTTTCAAGTTTTAAGAGATTCTGAAATTGTAATTAGACAGGTACGAAATACTATACATTGTTTATCAGGTCATTTAAAACATTACCAATCTTTAGTTCAAGATCTGACTGAACACTTTATAGCATTTAATACTTCATCAATTCCCAGACTCTAGAATGTAAGTGCAGACCTTTTAGCTAACGTGGCTTCCAAACTTATCCCTTCAAAAGATTTTAGCCCTGATAGATTCTCAATATAATTAATCTTTACATCTTCTATTCCTAATAACATTACAAATTGGAGAATTTTCAACGACGATCCTGACATCGTGATTTTTATCACATCTGAAGGATCCTATACCAATCAAATAATTGACGAAGGACAACATGACCGACAATTACAACAAGATAGAACTAACAATGTTATACTTAAGTCGGTAGTTAAGTTTGAAACTCCAAAGTTCAACTTTGAACTACAAATTAATAAATCTAGGAACTGATACCAAACCAGAAAACATCAATTTAGGTCATGGCCTAACTCCTGAAGAAAAATCAGCATATATTCATCTTTTGAGACAATAAAAAAATGTTTTTTCTTCGAACTATGATGAACTTAAAATGTATGACACTTCCATCATCCAACATACTATTCCAATGATAGACGATGAAAAGCCCGTCCAATAAAAATTGAGAAAAATCCATCCCAATCTAGAAAACCAAAGCAAATCTAAACTCAACAAATTATTGAAAGCCAAAATAATATTTCCCATTTGACATTCCAAATGGGTCTCAAATATGGTTCCTGTTAGAAAGAAAAATGGAGATATAAGAAGCTACATTGATTTTCGAAATCTTAATAAAGCCTGCCAAAAGGATAATTTTCCTTTGCCACCTATGGAACAAATATTGCAGGCAGTTGTTGGGTCAGAATTAATGTCCTTTTTGGATGGATTCTTAGGATACAATCAAGTGTTAGTACATCCTGATCATCAATTAAAAACCACATTCAGAACCAAATTGGGTACCTATGCATATCAAAAAATGCCCTTTGGCCTGATCAATGCTAGTGCCATATTTATGAGGGCCATGGACATAACATTCAAAGGTTTAGCTAATAAATATGTGATAATCTATTTGAATGATATAACTATCTATTCTAAGAAATGAAGCAACCATATTAGAGATTTAAAACAAATCTTTCAACGTTGCTTGAAGTATGGAATTTCACTTAACCCGAAAAAGTCCTTTTTCACATTAAGTGAAGGAAAACTTCTAGGATTCATAGTTTCAAAATCTGGAATTCACATTGATCCTGACAAAATCAAAGAGATTTCCAAAATATCCCTACCTCACAACAAAAAAGCCATGCAATATTCCTTCTTTCAAATAAATTTTGTAAATAGATTTGTTCCAGATTTTTCAAGAATCATGTCTCCTTTACAAGCAATGATAAAAAAGAACTCAAACTTCAAATGGGGCTAAGACGAATATGAGGCATTCAATCTGATGAAACAAACAATTGTGAATGCTCCATCTTTAGCAACTCCAAAATTTTCAGAGCCTTTTATTTTATATACATTTGCATCTGACAGATCATATGCGACAATACTCACTCAAGCTAATCAAGAAAAAGCGGAAGCTTTGACTTCTTTTTTCAGTTCAAATTTAGAGGGGGCTGAATTATATTATTCAGATGTGGAGAAACAGGCCTATGCTATTTTCAAAGCAATCAAACATTTCAGACCCTTTCTACTCAAAACCCATATAAAAATCATTGTACCGTTTCCAACGGTAAGGAATCTTTTAGTGCAAAAAGATGTGGGTGAGAAAAGAGCCAATTGGGTTACTGCTTTACGGGAATATGATGTAGAAATTAAACCAGCAAGTATTGTAAAAGGTCAAAGCTTTTGCAAAATTCTGGCAAGAGCATCGCTTATATCTAAAATTCCATCTGTAGACATACAAATGTATGAGGTAAGCCTAAATGAGAATGAGTCATTATATGTCGATATCATTTATTATCTAAAGAATGGATATGCTCCTTCACACCTCAATCATACCAGGAAAAGAGCTCTAAGGTTGAAAGCCAAACAATATCAGCTCATGAATGATATTCTTTTTATAATAAATTATGATTCTATTCTCCTTAGATGTCTTGAAGAAACTGAAGCTAAAAAAGTTTTGTAGGAACTCCACGATGGGCTAGCAAGTGGACACCATGTTGGAGATGCTACTGCACATAAAATCTTACGCACAAGCTATTACTGGCCCACATTATTCAAAGACTCGCACAATTACATGAGGAAGTGTCAAGTCTGCCAAACCGCTGCTGGGAGACAGAAGAAACCATCCTTTCCACTAAAACCAGTCAACATTGAACAACCTTTTGATTAGTGTGGATTGGACATGATATGTGAGATCATTCCTCACTCTTCCAAACAACATAGATATATCCTTACAACAAAAAATTACTTTACTAAATGGGTAGAAGCAGTTCCTCTCAAGACGGCTAATTCTGAACATATCATTGAGTTCATAGATCAATTTATAATCACCAGGTTTGGATTGCCTTCCACTTTAATGTTTGATAATGCATCATAATTTTCTAGAAACGCAATGACTGAATCTGCACTTAAAGGAGGTTTCAAACATAAATATTCTGCCAATTACTACCCACAAGGCAATGGGCTAGCTGAATCTAC
The DNA here is from genome assembly GCA_000404065.3 of Pinus taeda. Taxonomy (NCBI): domain Eukaryota; kingdom Viridiplantae; phylum Streptophyta; class Pinopsida; order Pinales; family Pinaceae; genus Pinus; species Pinus taeda. Next base: position 96,569 of record APFE031193859.1, on the reverse strand, counting down.
AAATAAAAACCTAATCAGAATTATCAAACAAAGAGTTGATCAAAATCATAAAAATTGGCATAAGTCTTTAACATATGCTTTATGGGCAGATTGAATAACACAAAAAGCCTCCATCAACACTTCTCCGTTCAATTTAGCTTATGTAAAAGAAGTGGTTCTTCTGACTCATTTAGCAATCCCTTCTCTGTCTTTAGTTAAATATATTGATGAAGTACCAAATTCCTCCTTACAGCGAAGGCAAATGGAAATAATTAAATTAGAAGAACAATGAGAATAGGCCAAAAGAACTCATGCTGATCACCAAGCATTAGTGAAATCCTCTTTTGATTCAAACATGATGACCATAAAATATTTTCAGATGGGAGATCTAGTTTTAAAATGGGACAAGGCCCATGAGGAAAAGGGGAAACATACAAAATTTCAACAAATGTGGCTTGGCCCTTTCCAAATCATAGAAGTCATAGGTCTGTCCACTTTTATGTTGCAGGAATTAACAGGAAAGAGAGATTCTTTACCTGTTAACAGACAGATCCTTAAGAAATATTTTCCTTAGAAGATTATTCTTCTATTTTGCAAATTAGATTTTTTTTCATAATAAAACCAGTTGTGAATGGTTACATTAGGGATTTACGAAAAAGACACCAATTCTCTTTCAGATTTTGTTTTTTCCTTGTATAAATAGCAAATGTTTTAGAAAATTGATCTTTATTATTAAAATATACAGTTAAAGGCTCTAGCCTAGAAATATACTAGTTTCAACTTCGTAAAATTTGATGAAAACGACCTTTAGTGAGAAATTTTTTTATATCAATGCAATGAAACGTATCAGTAACAAAACAAAGATTCTTTGTAAAGCAGCTCTGCCCAAAAAGCTCTACTATTATCTTCCAGAGCTATCTTAAGGAAACAATGACTTCCTCCCTACTTAGGAAATTACAACTTTCAGAGAAACAATCCAAGGATGCACTTTATCTTAAAGAGTGAGAGGTCTCATCAAGAGCCAGCTTATCATAATCACATATATTATAACTTGCTGACTTTGCCAATACTACATACCACAACAGACCAATGACTCAAGATTGTTGCAATCAAAAGGCGAGGGGTCTCATCAAGAGCCAACCTGTTCAGCAAAGTTATAAATCGAGTGAATGACTATGTCATAAATTGGCTATCAAACCAAGACATTGTTCTTTAAGGGTAAAAAAGAAAATGAAAGCAATAAGTGTGGATCTGGATTCCCGTTTGAAAATTGTATGTTTCTCTAAGTAGGATACAAGATCATTGTTGGGTAACAGGTAATCCTCTCAAGGCTATGAATGCCTGCTAGCAGCACGGGCTCTACCTACGACAAATGAGCATATTCAAAACTGATTTACAGGGAAGGCTTTGTTTTATCTTTATAATCCAAGTAATGATTGATGTAGATACAAGGACTAGATTGAGGAAGCAAATAATCAAATTTGAAAATAGAAGAAACAAAATATCGTTGACAGGTTAAAGCATAATGTACTTTATCTTTGTATAATAAAGTTTAACTTTCTAGAAAATTTTCTGTTTTGGAAGTTTTAGAAACTTCCAAAGAAAGACAGAGATAACTGGTTCTTCCAAGTGAATTGCCAATTGTTGTGGCCACCAACAACCCCCATTTTTATTTAGTGTTATCACTAATACTAAATAAATGGGGACCCTTAGTCAAAAAATAAAAAAAATGAATTAGTGCTTGTATTTCCTTTCTAATAAAACTTATTATCATAAACTTAGGAAGATGCCTTTGAAAAATCTAAAAAGCTTAAGTTTCATGATGAGGAAAGATAAAATCACTCCTTAAGAAATATCGCATTGCGAAAAGGATAACACGATGCCTTCTTACAAGCCAAACTCTAAGATTGCGAGATTGTGATGTGAAATTACATATTAAAAATCATATATATCGCATCGCATGCCTTAAAATGCACTTACGCTGAAAAACCACAAAAAACACCGATATGCGATAACACATATCGTCAAAATCGCACCTCGAAAGAAATACATTAACACAAAATGGGCATATACTACGACTATGCGATATTGCAACCATGCGATATTGTGATAGAGTGGCAAACCGATCTTATGAAAGAATAAAAGAGCGATATTGCGATCTTGCGATAATGCGATACAGCGATCTGCGATATTGCAAAGCAAATCGCAAAATCGCTTGATCGCAAAATCTTTTGGCTCACTGTTAGAAAACATTTTTTTTCCATAAAACAAGACCTATTTATGCGCTTTAATGCTAATTAATGAGGTAGTTGGTAGTTGTTAATGAAATATGGTTTTGTGTTTATCGCAGAGCCAGTTCACGTAAGGTGATATAATTTTGCATGTCTTCGGCATTTAAAGCTTTCCCATCATTGTTCCTTATCATTACTCTCACCTCACTTGTAAATTGCAGGAACGAAGAGCAAAGAACTATACAAAGCAGTATACGGAAACTGTGAGGAAGAAAGACAAGGTTCTAATGTCTGAAGATGAAAAAAATGGTGCACTTGTACACAGACACCATGTGCAACAGAGAAGAGGGTATTACCACTTAGGAAGCCATGTATAATCTACTTGAAGAAGAGAATCCCCAGGTAATAGGGTTTACGGCTACTACGGACTCACAGAGTTATTCTGATGCATTAGTTGCAGATTTAACCTATTCATTCTTGCACCGGATAGCGGCGAGGCCCAAAATTCTCTGCTACATAGATATGGTTAAATGGGTACTAGACAACGCTTACATTAAGAAATAGATAGTTTAAGACTCAAGGTCAAGAGCTTACGGAATTACTATTTTCACAAAATGTGAGCTTTACATAAACTAAAAGAAAACACGCAAGAGGCGAAAATCGCACCAAGGAAGCTCGGATCAAGAAGCGGAGGCAGTTTCCGATGTGCGATTAGTGTCTAGTGCTAATCGCGCATCGCTGGGTAAAACTTCTTGAAATGGAAAGCTTCTAATTGCTCAGCTACCTGTACGCTCCAGAAATTTGAAAAGAGTACATTAAAGAAAGACACTGAAGGTAAAAGGTAAAACTTGAATCCGAAAATGAATGGTAATGGTCAGAAATATCCTCAAAGTATTTAGTGAAACGACACAGCCAGTATATGACTCTAAAATGCATCATCAATTCTACCAAAAGGATGGAACCAGCTCTTGTTGATTCCCCTTTTTTAGCACAATTAAAGGCTGAATTCAACCAACTGACTCTTCTCAAGCAAATGTTGAATGCTTGCGATTCTAATCAGCAGATAGAAAAATAGTTAGATGTTAGTTTTAGATTTAATTTTATAAATATTTGTGCTTTATTTTTGCCTAGAAAAAGGACAGTTATTTAAACCGTATCCTATATTTTTCTAATAAGTTATTTTTTGATGTAGTTAGTATTATTTAAACCCTTCTCATGCATTTAGAGAAGGGTCCATAAATTTATCAAAAAACTTGTCCTCAGAACATGCACTTCTACACCCTCCGAGGAGGTTTTGATGAATGAATGGAATATGATTTATTGATTTTTGCATTTGATATCTACTATTGATGTTGCACTTATGTACTCTTAGTGGATGTTGGATTAAGAAGAGATAAATATCTATCACTTGAAGCTCATGAGTCGAACTAGTTATAAATGGTACTTCTATATCTTAATTGTTTCTATCTTTTGTGTTAAAGTGGTATTCAAGTTCAGTTGTTTATATATTAATGTGTGAATGCATGAGTTATCATTTGGCACTTTTGTACAATGATAGATATTTATTTATGCTTAATGTATGAGTAGCTTACTATTGGATATGTTTTTCGCAACTGTTTCATCTAACTTTTTATACGAAGTGGTTTATCTATATTGAATTCTTTTCTTATAACAGTTGAATGATCTTTATTAGCGATTGTTATTTGAAATCATTTTAGATCGCATAGCAGAAAGATTACTTCCTGTGTTAGTATAGACTTAGATATTTCTGTTTATTAGAATACAATTGCATGTCATTAGATTAAAGTTAGAAATAGAGCATTTTAATTAGCAACTGTTAGATCCGAAATATCAAATTCTACACACACACTCATAGATTGGGAAACTGGTCCCATATCCCCAGTCAAACCCACCATACCAAACGGAAAAGGAGTTGCGAACCAAAGTGTGCATTGGGTGGGTATCCCCCTTGTTGTAGACCCGATTTTCGGGGCTTCAATAGAACCTAACACACAACATTTAGAAGTCTAGACTAGAGACGTATTCTGGCGTCATTAAACCTGGTAACTATCGCTTTCATTATTGGTTGCGTGATTCCTCCTCTTTGAGAGAACAAGTGCCAGTACAGACTTGTGCTCCCACGTACTATCGAGTATATATTGGGAGACCACAATAGGCTATATCCTTTATCCTTAATAAGCTGTGTTTGTCGCCCTATCGATCACAATGCACTAAACACAACATTTGGGAAGATTGACTGCCGTACCATAAAAAGCAACCTACAGTTGTGTGATTGGTTTTGGTAATCCTTTTGCTTAGATTTCCAGAGTAGCCTCTTTCGTTCCTTTTCAGACTCCTTAAAGGAAAATGTCCATCTGAGCACTTGTCACTTCAAGATCATTAAAAATCGAAGGCAACTAGAGTCATCTTTTCTTTTTTCTCGACTCTTAAAAATTGCAAAAACAAATTGTGTCAAAGCATATAAAAATTATTTTAATCAGAATAACATCACAGTTCCCTCATTTGTCTTTAGGTTGAGAAAAATGGAGTCTACAACTAAGGATTTCCCCTTGGAGGAAATCCTAGTCCTTTCTCCTCTTGGGGAGATGTTGGTGCACCCCATATGAACAGATTGTCACTTCCAGGGTTTACAATTGGCTTGCCTGTATGGCTCTTTTCTATCTCTGTCATTCATAATACCGTAATTCTTGAACAATCAAGTCAGCAACTAGATGATACTAGAGTTACCCCTCAACCTTCTGCTTCATCCATTTCTCCCTCTCCTCCTTCCTCTTCACTTGATGAATCTGGTAAAGATGAAAATCAGGTAACTAAGAAAGGGAAAAAGGGGAAGGAGAAGAAGGAAAAGAAGAAGAAGGAGCCGAAGGCAAAAACGGGCAACCATGCATCGTCCAGTGAAAATCCACACACTGAACCATCCAAGCCTAAACATTCATGTTTCATTTGCAAAGGAGACCACTATCATCGAGATTGTCCTTGCATCCCTCAGATCTTAAGGGACTTGTCTCCTCGTTTTCACAATACGGTGTTATCAACCTTTGATCGTGTTGAAAGTACACCGTCAACTAGTGAAAGCGAAGTATCTAGACAGAAAAGGAAATGAAAATTTCCTTGTAAACTATGTGAGTTCGATCACATCATCCACCGTTGTCCCTTCCTAGATGAAGCTAAAAGAGTTTCGGATAACCGTCTAGCTTCACTGGTACGGCTTCCTCCTAGATATAAGAAACTCTTGCCAAGTCTATCAGTGGTTGAAAATCTGACTGACAGGCCATTGTGGTTGGTCGAAGAATCTATCATTGAATATAAACCCTCTGAATTCATACCAGATGAAAGTCAAAAGGTCGAGGCGGCAGTTGACCCGGTCTTGCCTTCAGAAGGTCCATCTTCAGATGATACAGTCACTAGAGAGAATAAGAACGACACAATTCAAATTCTTTTCATAAACACAGACTCCGATGAACATGGGGGCAGTCTACCCATTCCTTTACCATAGGAAGGAAGTTCGTCAGAGTCATATCCGGCCGTCTACTCGGTCCCACCTCCAAGCGACCTAGTCATTTTCTTCGGTTGATATCTACTAGGCAGACCCCATCTACCGGCTAGTGTACCATTCTGAATCATTGTACAAGATTACAGGATGGTCCTGGCTGATACCATCATAGATGAAGGGGCTTCTATGAGTATCCTTTCCTCAACTTCTTGGAAAGCACTTGGTTCGCCATCGCTTCTGCCTGAGATGAGAAATTTGACAGGCTTTGACAAAGGAACCAGTCGACCGTTAGGGGTCCTTCCCAGTGTGCCCATAACGTTGAGAAGGAAAACCCTTTATATGAATGTGATGGTAGTCCAAGGACCCCTAGATTATAATCTACTCCTTGGGCGTGACTATATTTATAACATGGGAGCCATTGTCTCCTCACTGTTTAGAGTAATGTGTTTTCCGCATGAAGGCCGAGTGGTCTAGATCGTAGACCAGCTTCTTTTCCCTGGCTCACACATAGCTAATAGTCAAATGCCATCACTAAATGGTCTTTTCACGCAAGGAATGTCTCATCAATCTCTAGTCCGTCCACCTGAAGAGCGTGAGTTAATCGGGAGGACATGACTGAAACCCAAGGGCATGCACCCTGGCCTACTTTGGCAGGGAAACTCTAGGTATAGAGAAGGTTTTCGCGAAGGAAAATGACTTGTCCTACACCCATCCATATAGGAAAAGGGAGTTAGACTGGAATAGGATTCCCTCATCAAGGTTAGGTGGTTGAAGAGTAGAATCACCTTTGTCCAGATCGACTAAGGAAGGAAGTGTTTCTATCTACTATGTGGATGGAAACTGTCTTGCAGATGCGAGAACTTCTAAATGGTAGCCAGGAAAAGTTTCACTATACCCGAGGGCATGGAAACCTTTTTGCATGCAAGCGAAGAGTGATCATTTATTTTCTTAGTTTGTAGATTCTCAAACCCTTTAAACTCGTAGGATTGGTCGTTCCTAACTTGCATAAAGAAAGGATCCGGGAAAAATCTATGAAAGATGCAAGCTCCATAAAAAATGGCATCTATAGATAAGATATCCTTATTATATGACTGGCACGAGCAGTTTTTATGTGGAGTTCAAGCTCGTTAAAAATTAAACCTAAGTAATGAGCAAATGTTTCCCCCAGAGTTTAAGTTCATTATAAAATAAGCCAATTTTTGGTAAATAACCATTGTGATTGCATTATCATCAGCTTTTAAGCCTTGGTCATGTTCTCACCATCACCTCCATTTTTTTCTTTAGCCGATCATACGCCTCCATTTCATTATTTACCCTTTTGAGGAACAACTGCGACGAGTGATCTTGCTAACCATCCTTGTGACACTTCCATGATTGGAAAATTCCAAACCTTACTTGGAATCAGCTGCTACTCGAAATTATCACTCGTTCCTCAAAAAACGAGTCTCCTTTAAGCTCTTTTCACCTGGCTCGTAAAATATGAAAAGATTGCCAAGAGATTGGCCTCTCTAGCTCGTTAAATTCATCAGAAGTGTTATCCCTCCTATAGATTTTAATCTTTTTGGACCTGAGGGATTATTATACAAAACAATCGAGCACTTGTCTTGTTCGGCTCGCTAAAACTATCAAAACTTCATCCCTTTCGTATTATTTTACGCTTTTTCAGACTTAAGGGATTATATGATGAAAAATAATCATTGGAGTTTTCTTTCCGTCCCTTTTTAGACTCTCTAAAATTGAAAAAGGACTGAGTTATCATTGTCATTAAACTCATTAAAATAAATAGTGACAAACTTGTCCAAATGGACGAGAACGAGTTTCACTGTCGCTAGGCTCGTTAAAACATAGTGATGGGTTCGTCCGAAGGGCGGATTATAGAACAAGCATATGTTATCCTCCTCAAGCTTGATAAAAATAGAGAGGTACTGGTCAGCAATGACTAGGGGAAATTTGGGAAGAAAACTTGAAGAAACTTTATTGGTAGCAAGTTGCTCTTGAGCATGACACTTTCACTCCACGTTTGAGTGGGGTTGGGTTATTCTGTTCATCGGTCATATCACCATTTGTTCGTCACACCATCCATATTTGGGGTTAACGCTACCAATCCATTGTCAGTGTCGCCGGTATGTTCAAGAGAATTCGCTCAGAGAATTCACCTGTGTCTCATCCGCTGTAATACATTCACACTCCATTCTTTCATGACCACCACCCTATACCCTGTATCATCAGATCGTTTTCACCTCCAAAATCATTTGCTCCATTCCATATCATAGATGTGGGATTCATTAAGGCCCTCCTGTGACGGGTCACTTCTTGTCGACATCAGCTCATTATCGAAGAAGTCGACCTAGGAACAACCCCTTTCAGTACTTTGAGGCTTGCATGCCTCAATGGCAAGTTTCTCACTTTTGGCGACACGTTTACATCAATGGCCTTCAACCGAGAGATTTTGCATGGTGTTTGATGCCAAGTCCCTTTTTCACACCATGTGAATTGTACTGTAGTACCTTGAGGATCATTGTCATTATTGGTGATTCCTCTCATGCCTGTTAACATCTTACATCATTGGCTAGTAATCATGGGATGTCTTTCCATGTTTGACTCCAGAAAATCTTTCACGTGGATCGACTTGTACTCCGTGTGAATATTGAACGAGTTTTGAAGACCCTGGATCTAGTTTCATCCATCCGGACTATGATATATTCAGGAATATAAAGACATCAAATGTACATCATTACCGAATAGATGATCATCCAAATCAAAGGATGATGACTATGTTTGAATCATCAGTCTACTACACAGAGGTTTGTATGTCCTATGTACATGAAAATGAATTTATAAAGCTGAGCATGGGAATACCCACCTCAGCTAGATCATGAAAAATATTATGAAGATAATTTATTGTATTGTATATTATTACAGGTCGCCTTCCAGCTCGAAAAAACTTTGGATCCTCATGATAAAGCATTTCACTCGACATCAAAAGATTAACGACCTCATGCTTTAGGGGGCAACTGTTATAGACATTTTTGGGCAGTGCAACCCCAATCATAAATTTCGATAAACGAAAGGCTCCTAAGTCCCTAAAAGTGTTGCTTCACTCCCTAAAGGAACAAGGTCAGCTGATTACATCATCTCACATAAGTTCTCCACAGAAAACTGCTCAAAACTGGTCAAAACTGGACCATACAGAATGCCCAGTGTAGAGGGTGTGATGGATCTCACCGACTCAGTGTAAAGGGTGTGATGCATATTGGAAAGCCCTTTTGTAGGGTGTAATGGGTGAGAATGGACAAATGGAAAAGACAATTTGCAAGGTGAAGGATCATAGAATCTTCCAGAAACTTCTCCTCTGACACATGCCTCTTTGAGTTCGCCCAGGGATGAGTAAGAGATCATCAATCTCCAAGTGGAATCAAAAACTTTCAGAGAGAGGAAACTAATCGAAATCCCAGAATCTAACTCACCCTCCTACAATAATCTATATATGGATCCCTCATCATAGAGATCCAGAGGCTGAAATCTTGTATCGTGTAAGGAAGTGTTGTTGGTTTCCTGGTGCAACATCATAGTGTTGGGTGATCTAAGCTTTACATGAGGTGAAGAAGGGCTTTCTTGCTGGAGGATGATATTGGGTCAGAACAATTGGTTTTAATCCTCTTTGCTATTCTTGATATTAATAAAGCTATTCATGTTTTCCTCCACATTCTTGTATGTTTGATGATATATGCAATTTTGTGGTCAATACATATCTGGTCCTGTATTGCTTATGATTATAGATCTATGTTCTTCGATAGTATTATGCTTCTTTGATTCCATAGGTGCTCTTTGAAGCTGGGTAGATGAAGAAGAAGTGGCAAAGATCTACCAGAAAGGACAGGAACCAAGCAAGGAAGCAAGTGCAAGACTGAGGTTGGTGTCCTTTGTTCCCCTCTTATCTAATTCTCGTAAAGGAAAGCGAAAGTAGTTTTAGTTTGTTTGTTTCTAAGATAGCTACTAGTCTTAGTGGGACTAGCAGCTCCGAGTGGACAGTATATTTCCCGATAACACTTACCCAATGATGAACTCTTTCCTTTATACCTATAACCAACTACACTAAGAAAGATTCAGCATGTATCCCTTTATTCAAACCACACTTATCCATCAAGTCAAGGTTAACATAACTATGATTAGGTCGAGGTACAATCAAAATAGAAAAATCTTGATCACAAAGCTTACCTTCCATCTCAATAACAGATGCATGATGATCAAGCTGCCTGTTATCTAGTGTTGAATACATTTGTGGAATACTTTATCAAACATCCACCACTGTCTATACTTCCTAAGCACTGTAGATATGGGTTCTTCCACCTTGATTATGTGTACAATATTTCTTGAGATGATCCTTGCCACAAGTCAAACAATGTAAAAGCTTCACGGCATCACCCGTGTTCTTCTACATAGACTGAAATCCTTATCCTCTATCATATGCATTCAACTTATTAAGCGATGTTGCATTCCATTTATTACCTATGTCCTAAGGTATTTTTCACTTTTTATACAATTTTCCTTTATTCTTCTCATTACCTTTCTAATCCTTATTAGTCTCATACCTATGCTTTTATTTCTCATAACAATGTTTCAAATTTTTAATGGTTTCCTATAATGATCTAGGCTCATAAAACTCGATCTTGTCCTTGGATGCTAGTGGAAACCCATTGATAAATATTTGAATATTCACTATCTCCTCTTCAAATAAGGAACATACATCAATAACTCCAAGAATCCCCCATACACTCCTCATTGTTCATGGATCCCATCTTCAACTCATAGAATTATTTTTCCCTGTCATCATAGTATCTCTTTGATAGATACATCTTCCTGAAAATCCTCTCCAGCTCACTCCAAGTCAAATCTTCTTCATGAGTACAACTAATGTTCTCTAGATATTCCCACTAAATGTCTATTTTACCTTTAATACTAAACATAGCTATTCTGGCCTTGATATTCTATAAGTAATAATGCAATCTAAAGAACTTATTCATCCTTAGAAAGCACACTTCTGCTTCATCTGACTGCCTAATTTCTCCATCAAATGTAGATGGGTTTTCTTTCTTGATGTCATCCAGTAAATATCCCCTATCACTCCTCCTTCAAGGATGATAGTGATGCTCACCATCATACCCATCTGAACAAAAATATATTAAAGCCCATGTCCACTACCTCACCTATCAAGTGCATCTTGTTGGAAATAATACTGAGAGGGGGGTTGAGTATTTTCAATACAATAACTTTTCAATTCCAAATCAGATTTATATATGCTACTTCAGTGAAGTGAACTTGTTTGTGTATGCAACTTTGGTTAAGGAAACCAACGTATACCCAGAGAACTTATGATTTACTCATTTTATCATTTGTGATCTATAATCAATGCATCAATATCTTTTTATACAGTAACTATGTGTAGTAACAACATAATAAGCCATCACACATAAACAACACACATGAGCACCAAGATTTAAGGTGGAAACCCAATCCGAGAGAAAAACCACCTCTTGTTGTCATCTCTATCTTATTTTAATATAAACAAAATTTGTTTACAATCTTGTAATGGTGCAGACTCATACCACTATGTAGGCACCCACCTGTAGAAGGCTACAGCCTTCTCTCATTTTCCAACTTCTACATGAAAGGAGCTACAACCCCTAGCACATGAACTAGCCGACATGTTTCTAGTACATAGGTTCCAGCCTACAGAAGGCTATGACCTTCTTTCTTCCTCCAGGGACCATGTTTCATTAATTTTCAGAGTTGATGCTGCTGATACACAATGATATAATAGGAAGACATTTTTTCATAAAATTTTCATACTCGACCCATCATAACTTTGAAACTGCATCAACTAACAATCAATTAATCTGAATAGTTAGATCACTGTCACCAAAGCACTGTGCTAAAACCAGAAACCTACTTCATCGTTCATAACCATTTACTACCTCAAAAATCATACATCAGAATGTATACGCTACTTTACTAAACCCAACCTATGTGTATAACCTACTTCCTTTAACAAAACCTACATAGACCTTCAAAACTATTGAATCATAAAATAATTTGAATCAGATCTTTAACAACCAGTACTATTATTAACATTATTTAATAATTTATAGAGATTTGGACAATCAGTAGTAGAGATAACCCTTCACACTTAATTAATCAATCAAAAAAACATAAGATCCTTTTGCATTCAATTTTACTTTATGATCTAAGAAGACTTCATTGTCAGATAGCAATAAAACAAGAGCATTGATTAGATAGATCAGTCATAATAGGATTTTCTTTTGCATACCCTACTTGGAGGAGTTGAAAACACATGTATACACACCATTACCAAGAAAACCAATGTATAGATATGAAAATATTAATTCACAACCTTATTGTTATTATAGAAATCAAAAACACCTAGATCATGACATTTAAAGAATAAAACAGGTGTACACAATTAGATCTAGCCCAACCAATATCAGATCATTCAATGATAAGTCATTTCATGTTTCATGATCTTGATCCAACATTGAATTCAAGGTGCCAAAAATATTTCAAATCATACCATAAACATAGCCCCTGCAACATAAAATATACTTTAGATAGAAGTATTCTGAGAGACCCTTTCACTTGCACACTAGGCCCTTTGATCTTCTCGTCCTTTTATATTTTTGGCCTTCCTCAATAACTCGGACCAAAACAACACTTAGATCCTATGGCATTGTTGAACCAGACCAAATAACCATTACTCCACTCAATATTGTCGGCTAATACCATGGTATTGACCCTAGGTATTCTTTAATCCTAAATTTCCTTCATTTTCCAACCCATACACACTTTTCCTCTTCTGAAAATGTGTGTATACGTATATGATATTTTGTTCTATGAACCAGTGTGTATACTCTACCTGAATAAGGTGAACCTACGTATATACCTTAAACTGACTTAGAACATAATTTTTCTTCAACTTCTTAATGTTGATCTGTATTCCTTTGCTCCAACTTGATGATTGTACGAATGTCTTGTTACCTCTGAATTTACCGGTTCCACTTTGAGTTGTCCCTTATCAAATCTGAACTGTTGTGTGAGTGAGTTTCCATCAAGGACAACACTTGTATCATAATGCCAACACTATCCCTCTTTGGACTTAATGGCAACCATTTTGGTGTTGATTACTACACGTCATAGAAATTGTTAGATATAACAAGAAACACCAAAATACCTCCCCCCCCCCCCCCCCTTTAACATCAAGGGAACATGGTGGACCAAGATACTCTCCACCTATGATATACATTATGTTGTTTGTGCTCCTACTGAGTACATGTAGAGTCTACACAGATATGTTTCAAAAGAATAACATGATTCTATAACTCAGCTAAGTGAGTATGACCTCCCCAAGACCAATGACTCATGCATACATCAATCTCCCAACCAAGTGCGATATATCAAATTTAACTCATCCACCCAACTAAGTGGGGATATATCAATTGTTTATACATGACTAAAATACAACAATTATTACATCATCCATCCCCTGCGTAGTGGGGATACAAATTACATCATATGTCCAATAGGACTCAATAAATAAAGTATGACAAAAGGAGACATATAACACCCTGGATCTATACATGACTTATGCAACAATTGATATAAATATTTGAACCATAGTAGAAGTCAGTAACCAAAATGCCAACAATGTGGAATGTTTGTGAAGGCTAATGCTCCCCGTGAACCTGTGCTACCTGTGCATGTCAACAAATTATTCGTCAAGGCATCTTCATCAGTCAAATAAAAATCAATGAACAAATCATATTAGCAGACTATAATCATCAATATCATACTGAGCACCCATAACAGAGTCTAACCCACTATTTTTCTATCATAAAAACATATACACTCCTTTCACCATAAAAACTTACATATATACGTGACTATACTTCGTGAAACCCACGTATAAGAACCTTGCTCTAGAAAGATGGATTTAACAGCAGGATGATGCAGAAACTACTCCAATATTTTGTATGAGATATTCAAATGTTTCTCTGGAAAGTGATTTGGTGAATATATTGGCAACTTGTTCTTTGGAGGGAACATACTCCAATTTAACCTTTTGTTCAAGCACTTGTTCTCGTAAAAAATGGAACTTAATGGTTATGTGCTTGGTCTTGGATTGCATGACTAGATTTTTCGAAATACTGATGGCACGTGTATTATCACATAGAATGGAGATGGGTGTAGTACATGTGATTTGAATGTCTTGCGATATTTGCATCATCCAAAGTAGTTGTGTGTAGTAAGATGCATAAGCCACATATTCTACCTCAGCTGTAGAGAAGGCAATTGAACTTTGTTTCTTGTTGAACAAAGACACTAACCATGATCCCGTATAGAATGCACCTCCAATAGAGAATTTTCAATCATCAACATTTCCTGCCCAATCGGCATTTCTATATGCATGAAGAGTAATATTTGTATCTTTAGGATACCATAGACCAAAGTCTTGAGTTCCTTGAAGACATTTGAATATTCTTTCTACTGCCTGACGATGTGATTCCTTTGGATTTTCTTGGAACCTTCCAACAATCCTACTGCGTGCATGATATCAAGTATGGTACCTGTTAGATAAATCAGACTTCCAAACATATATATGTATCCTAGTTGGTTTAATGCAAGTGATTCATCATTACAACTGAGACTACATCCTGTTACCATTCGAACACATACTAGTTTAGAATCTTCCATTATGTACTTCTTTAGAATCTGCTTGAGATATTTAGTTTGTGAAAGAAAAATACCATCTTTTATTTGTTGTACTTTTAGACCATGAAAGTAAGTAAGTTCACCAAGTAAGGAAATTTTAAATTCTTGCTACATAATCGAGGCAAAGTTCTGACTCATAGATTCTTCATTGCTACCAAAGATGATATCATCAATATAAACAACAATAACTAGAAATTTATCATTTTCAATATTTGTGTATAAGCTGTTGTCTGCAGAACCTTTTGTGAATACTTTTTGTTCTATATATTTGTCAAGGAAATAATATCAAGCCCTTCAAGCTTGTTTCAGTCAATAAAGAGACTTTTTGAGCTTGCATAAAAGCTTTGCATCACTTCCTACAATGAATCCTTTTGGTTGTTAAATATAAAATTCTTATTCTAAATCTCCATTAAGAAAAGATAATTTTACATCCATTTGATATACTTTGACATTTCGAAAACTAGAAAGAGAAAGAAACATTCTTATGGCTCCAAGTCTAGGAACAGGTGCAAAAGATTATTCTAAGTATATACCTTATTGTTGAGCATACCCTTTACAAATAAGTCTTTCTTTGTTTCTAATAACCTCTCCATTTTCATTAAACTTGTTCTTAAATATCCATTTTGTTCCTGTAATATTTTTATCATGAGGTCTAGGAACTGATTCCAAAGTATCATTCTTTTCAATTTGGTCAAGTTCTTCGTCCTTGGCCTTAACCCAACATTCATATTTACTAGCTTCATTTACATTGTGTGGTTCTATGGAGGATAGTAATGCTAGATAACTGGAGGTACTTGTAAGAGTTCTTATTATCTCTACTCTAGACCCTTTTTCTCCTAGAATTTGAGATTTTGGATGATTCTTTTGAACATACCTAGATGGAGTATTTTCACTGTCTATTGTATCTTCTTATGGTGCTTCATTGATTTCTTCCTCTATATCATTTTGATTTGATACATGAAAGCATTCACTGTCTTCCTCATTTTCATATTCCTCTGTTGATTCCATTTGTTCTGAATATCTGCATGCATCATCAATTACTACATCAATGCATTCAACAATTTTCAGATGACTTTTATTATAACATTTATATCCTTTACTTCTGGATGGATAACCAAGAATAGTTCCTTCCTTTAGTCTATGTTCAAACTTACTAAGTTTTTCATTAGTCTTTTTGATGAAAGATTTACTTCCAAAAACTCAGAAGTGTTTTACAGTAGGAGGCTTACCATACTAGAGTTTAGATGGAGTTTGATCATTATTAACCTGAACATTAGCTTTGTTGAGAATAATCATGAGAACAATTGCAACTTCACCCCAGAAGGTTGCAAGAGTTACAAAATCATCAAGCATAGCTCAAGCCATTTGTTGAATTGTTTTGCTCATTCTTCCCACTACGAAAATTTGTTGAGGAGTTCTTGCAACTAAGAACTACCTTTTTATTCCATGTTGTTCACAAAAATCAAAGAATTCATCTTATATGAATTCTCCCTCAAAATCAAATCTGAGACATCTCACTTTTCGATTTGAATCATTTTTAGCTAAAGCTTTGAAGGCTTTAAACTTTTCAAATGCTTCATCTTTATGCTTTAGTAGACCTATCCAACACATTCTAAAAAAATCATCAATGAATAAAATAAAGTATTCTTCTCAACGGGGTGAATTTTTCCTTGTTGTTCCACATAAATCAGTACAGATGATTTCAAGAGGCTTACTTACTGATGCTCCTTCCTTAATGAAATGAACTTTGGTTTTCTTACTGACTTGACATGGTTTGCATATGGTATTTAATGGAATGTCGATATCTGGAAGATCATGGGACACCTTGAGCTTGCATGCTTTTCTTACTTGAGAAAATATTAGATGCCCCAATATTCTGTGTCATAACCAATTTTCATCTGTTTTTCTTAGATAGCATTGTTTTTGTCCTCCTTTGAGTATGTAGAAATTGTTTAGAGTTCTTGTACCTTTGATAACTATCTTTCCTGTATCAAGCTCTTGAACCACACATTCATTTGATCAAAATAGAATTTCATTTCCTTGATCACACATTGGACTCACACTTAACAATTTATGCTTTAAACCATCTATATACATGACATTTCTAGCTTTAAAATTTTATATCAAATAAACAAAACCTTTACCATTAATGACAGTTGGTGTGTCCTTGCCAAAGGAGACATTTTTTTCATTTTCTAAAGCATTATATGAATCAAGTTTCTCTTTATCGCCTATCATGTGTTTGAAGCATCTGATGTGGATGTACCAATGATTTTCTTGTCCTTCCACAAAGAGAGTTATGCCACATCTTTTTTTATTGAAATTCCTTCTTTCTCCATATCTTGGAATTTGATGATCATTTCTCCTTTTGATTTGCTAGCCAAAATTTTCTCTTGCATTTAGATTCTTCATGACCAAAGTTATTAGAAAATGAACATTAAATTTCATATTCAAGAGGAGAAAATTTATTATAGGAACTTTTCTTGATTCCTATTACACTCCTTTGATTTCATGCTTTTCTAGTCATGATGGTTTTGTAAGCAACACATTGAGCAACTTTTTGCCCAAAGTTATGGCATGAAAAACATTGTCCATTAAAGAATTTTTTGTGATGATAGAATATTTTGGCATTGTTTACCTATTGGTTGATGCTTCTACTGATGTTCATCCTTGGATTAAATTGAGCATGATTTACCTAATGAGTACTTTTATCCTTTTGCTGACGATTGACATAGTGATCACTAGTCTTTGCTACATAAACATAGCTTTTGGTGGAGGTTAACAATTTTTGTGATTGGGATGATTCTTCAGTATATCCAAGACCTATCTTTATAAGAGTATAACATTGAACCTTTATGATTTCATTTAATGTTTCTGACCCTTTAGCAAATCTAAGATTAAGAGATTTTGTCCTCTCAAGTTATGTTCATGGGTATAGTAACTTCTTCTATTAACAACCTGTTTTATATTTCCTTTTGCAAATTCCTTTGCCTTTTCATATTTATCTTTATGAGGAAATTTGGTAGCATAATAACCAACTCTACCACAAGCAAAGCATTTGAATGGTACCTTACCTCTGAATCTTCCAGAACCCTGTTCAAGTTTCTTGATAATGATTGTGTCATATTATTCTTCTAAAATATATCATGATTCATTGTTTTCTAGATTTTCTTTTCCCTTTGTTGAAGCTTTGAAAGTGACTTCTCTCATATATGATGGACCTCCTCTCCTCATTTCAAAGGCAGTGAGAATTCCACGAAGTTGAACCATAGTAATAGATTGAAGGTCCTTCCTTTCTTCAATGGCAGAAACTTTTGACTCAAATTTAGAAGACAAAGATCTCAAAATTTTCTCTACTAAAGTAGCCTCCTTTATCTCTTCACCCAGATTCTTCATACAATTAACAGTCTCATCCACACAGAAAAAGTAACTAGGAATACTTTCATCACTATGCATCTTAAGAGTTTCATATTGAATTCTAAGAATTTTAAGCTTAGCACATTTTACATTGGAGTCTCCTTCGTAGCTCTAAATGATTTTGTCCCATATCTCTTTGGTTGTCTTGAAATGCATGAATTTGATGAATTTTGATTCTAGTAGACTTCCCAATAAATTATTGACTGCTTTGGCATTGGTTTCGTATAGCTTCTTACCTATTGATCTATAGGTATTACTACTGGAAATTGATATCCTCCTTCCACAATTTCCCAAACATTGGCTCCAAGAGATTGAAGATAAGCTTTGGTTCTTATTTAACAATATACCAAGGTGTTCCCATCAAATATTGGTGATCTGATAGATCCCATGCCTTAGTGATTGTTCATCTTGAAAGATCTCCCTTCAAGAGATCAAGATTCTTCTGAAGGACCTACTATGATACCAACTGTTGGAAATAATACTGAGAGGGGGGTTGAATCAGTATTTTCAATTCCCAATCAGATTTATATATACTACTTCAGTGAAGATAATGTGTGTGTGTACGCAACTCTGATTAAGGAAACCAATGTATACCGAGAGATATGATTTAGTCAATTTATCATGTGTTGATCTATAATTAGTGCATCAATATCTTACTATATAGTAACTGTGTGTAGTAACAACATAATAAGCCATCACACATAAAAAAAACACACATGAACATCAAGATTTAAGGTGCAAACCCAATGTGGGAGAGAAACCACCTGTTGTTATCATCTTTGTATTCTTTTAATATAAACAAAATTTGTTTACAATCTTGTATTGGAGTACACTCATACCAATATGTAGGTACCCACCTATAGACCACTGCAACTTTCTCTTGTTTTCCAGTATCTACTGGAAGGGAGCTACAGCCCCCTAACTCTTGCACTAGCCAATGTGTTTACTAGTACGTAGGCACTAAACTATAGTAGGCTACGACCCCCTCTCTTTCTCTAGAGACCACGTTTCATTAATTTTCAGAATGGATGATCTCGGTTAACATCAATACAATACAAAGGCCTCGTCTCATCAAATTTTCATATTGTACTGATCATAACTTTCAGACTACATGAACCAACAATTAGTTAATTTGAATAGTTAGATCACTATCACCAGTACTTTTTGTTGAACCTACTAACCTACATCATTGTCCAGAACCAGCTGCAACCTCAAAAATCATACATCATAATGTATCTGCAACTTTGTTGAACCCAACCTGTGTGTATATGCTACTTCCTTTAACAAAACCTGCATATATCTTAAAAAATACTAAATCATAAAAACTTCTAAATTAGATATTTACCAACCAGTAATATTTTAAACATTTACTGACAATTTAGAGAGATTTGAATAGTTTGTAGTAGAGATAACCCTTCACACTTAATCAATCAATCAACTAGACACAAACTCCTTATGCATTGAGTTTTATTTTCATATCTAAGAAAACTTGATTAACAGACAGTAGTAAAACAATAACACTCATCAGATAGATCAGCCATTTTTGAATAATAGGCTTTTCTTTTGCATATGCTTCTTGGAAGAGTTGAACATGTGTGTATATGTGCCTTTACCGAAGCAAACCACCGTATATATCTACAAATATTAATTCACAACTTTGCTACTATTTGAGACTTTAAACATAGCCATATCATGACATTTAAATAATAAAACATGAGTACAGAATCAGATCTAGTCCAACCAATATTAGATCATTCAATGATAACTAATCTTAGGTTTCATGATCCTAATCCAACATTGAATTCTAGGTTCACAAAATATTTGAGATCATATCACAAACATAGCCCCTGCAACATAAAATATTCTTCATATAGAAGTGTTCCTAAGAAACCCTTTCACTTGCACACTAGGCCCTTTGATCTTCTCCTCATATATTTTTGGCCTTCCTCAATACCTCAGACCAAAACAACAATCAGATCCTATGGTATTCTTGGTCAGGATCAAATATCCATTACTCCTCTCAACATCGTGGGTTAATACCATTGTACTAACCCTAGGTATTCTTTAATCCTCAATTTCTTTGATTTTCCAACCCATACATGCTTTTACTCTTGTGAAAGTGTGTGTATCTGTATACATTGTTTTTGTTTTGTGAACCAGCATGTATACGTTGTTTGGATAAGTTGAACTTGTGTATACACATTAAACTGACTTAGAACATCCTTTTTCTTCAACTTCTTGATGATGATCTATATTTATTTGTTCCAACTTCTTGATCTTCTCTATGAATGCCTTGTTACATCTGAATTGACCTATTCCACTATTAGTTGCCTTTTATCAAATCTGAACTATCCTGTGAGTGAGTTTCCATCAAGGACAACACCTATATCATAATGCTAACATATCTAAGAATCTATCATCTATGACCATGTCATCTATTTCTGACCTGTGATCACCCTGAAACCTACTACCATAAGCTCCATTAGTCCTACCCTCATATTCATGACTAATTCTAAGTGGTCACTGTCTCTGCAAGTCTAACAAGATTTGAAGGATGAATGCATTAACCTGTACTAGTTTCTCTTGTTCCCTAGGAAGTATCCCTTGTGACTAAATGATCCTTTCATTATCTAGTTTGCAACTTCTTATCTCTTCTTTCAATCTTCTAAGTGTGTCTCCTGTGTGAGGGGGTACTTATCATGATGTTTCTGATATGATTTCTAAGGGGGATCTTGTGAACTACAATCCACAATTTTTCTAGCCATATTTGGTCCTCTTCTTACTACAAGTATATCATGTCAACTAAACCAAAAAATAAACATAAAGTCCCCTCTCAATATAGTTCAAGGGAGGACATCTTGTCTACAATATCAACCATGTTAGCACTATACATGTATAGAAATAATCATAGCACTATATAGACATAATATCAATTGTTAGCCCAGTTACCATGCATGATGTCACAACTATAACATCAACTAGACACAATGCATGCACAACAACATATATACAATGACTTGCATAACTAATGCATATACAATCGACATGCATTCATGACAACCACATGAGAAAACAAAAATCATCGGCTTATACATGACAACACAACTTTAGAAATGACTATCACCATGCATACATAACAAAAACATATACCAAAAGCATAATAAACACATATGCAACCAACATGTATGCATGACAAACATATTCTGGTCATCCATTCCAACTGTTGAACTATCCTGCAATACCACTTTGTAACACCCTTCTTCCACACTTCCCTAAGTTCACTATTCCACTGGGGTAAACATGTGATCAATAGTTACTATGATATGATTAAAATACCCAAGTAAAGTTAAGGAAGTGGAACCAACAACCAAAGCCAAAATCACCCTCGTCAAGATATACAGGTGCACTAGCAGCTAACCAAACACTCCAAATGCGCAGTCCCTGAGTTAACTA
Organism: Pinus taeda; assembly: GCA_000404065.3. Classification (NCBI taxonomy): domain Eukaryota; kingdom Viridiplantae; phylum Streptophyta; class Pinopsida; order Pinales; family Pinaceae; genus Pinus; species Pinus taeda. Next base: position 75,191 of record APFE031193859.1, on the reverse strand, counting down.
GCTTTTTAACGAAACTAGATCTTGAGTCGCTCCCATGATAATACCTCAATGAAAATTTAACTCTCCCATCACTCACATAAAAATACATCCATGTAACTGCAGTATTTTTCAAGAAGTTTTGTGCCAAGTGACCCCAAAATCTGAGCTACTTTTTCAAGGCTAAGTCTCATGCCTCTACCCAAAACTTGATGAAATTATCAGAAATTATAAATAATAAGAAAACAATGCCTTTAATGAAAAACATAAATAGGGATGTGAATTGACTCATCCTAACCATGACAGGAATTTCGTCAAACACATCATGTACATGTATGGTACAGGTCATAAAAGCAAATATTAACATAGGGACTTTGTACTTATCTAGGATTTGTTAAGAAGCTATGATGGTCTCTCATAATAGCTTGAAAATCATCTATTATGTTTGGAATTATATAAATATTCGTTTACTAATAAAAGCATGATGAGAACCATAGCTAAAATTTATCATAATCCCATGCTTATAACCAACATATAACCAACAGAATAAAAATGATATAATAAGCATTAAAGACATATAATAACAGGAACATTTACTCATATAATTTTAGAAGAAATAAATTCTTATTATCATATGAAAATGCAACCAAGTCGGTGACTTCCATGTACCACCCAACCATATATTGTGATGAACCAAATCTCTTTATGAACCAATCACTACCATGCTATATTTCGAGCATGAATTTGGGATCTCATGGAATAAACAAATAAAACCAAAATAGGGGTTCCAAAGGCCAAACCACCTCAACCCTCAACTAGTGATCCCACCTCACAGTCAAACATATCTAACCAACACTAAGTTGATCCACATCCAATTTCTCCATGGCACTATTGTGTTTGTTCCAACCTAGCTTACAGGACTAGTAACCCCACCCATAGGTGTTGTCAGGCCCGAGAGCATTTTTCCGAACAATGTCTCCAGGACTAGTAACTCAACCCTCCCAGGGCTCCAAATAGCTTTTCCAATCAAGGTGCCTAGAGCTAGTGACTCAACCCAAGTTATTAGAGGGCTGCCAAAGAATTTGCGTAGCCAAGGCTCCAGGAACTAGTAACTCAACCCACAACCATATGGAACTTGAGCATAAATATGAAATAGAAGGGAAAACCCACAACACCATATCTATCCAGGAAATGGAAAGGCTTGGAAAAACCACTTTTAGTCTAGGGTATCCTCATTCCAATGACATATCATAACAAAATAATGAATTGCATATGCCATGCATGTAAACACTAGCAAGGAAATCATACATGCAACTTGGAACCTATAATAAAAACCCATTGTAGTTATTGACACCATTGTCATGCTTTTCTTTCATCATTCTCCTTTTCCTTCTCTATCCAAATCCCATGTAATTCACACTTCTCATAGAGTACTCCAAGAAATCTCTAAGTGTCCAAGAGTATGAGAGAGAAAATATAAGAGAGATAGGTCGAAGTTGAAATCTTACAAAGGGTTGTACTCACAAAAATGCAAACTGATCCTCAGACACCTTTTTATCAATGAGGCTTCTATTTTCTTTATTTTACATCATTTTTCATTAATTTTCCTCCTCACATGAAACTTGTGACCTCTTAGCTTCCTTTTCTCCTATTTTCCATTATTTTCATAAATGAAATGCCAATAAATGTCTCATGTGTTTCCAAAGCCTTTGCCAATGCCTTTTCCAATCACCATAGCCATTTATTAATCACCAGTGATCCCCAACATTCATCTTGGAATACATGTCCCCTGACCATTAATATTATTAATTTTCATTTATAAACTTTATTACGTGGATTTTTAGCCCAACACTATTACATTAGCTCATTGTGTGGTAGCTTATAGCCTATTTTGCAAAACTTAGCTTATTGTGTGAAGCCTATAGCGTATTGTGTGCAACTTAGTTCATTTTCGAGAGGTTATAGCATATTGTGCATAACTTAGATCATTTTGCTTAACTTATAGCCTATCGCATGGAACTTAGTTCATTATTATGCTGAACATATCCCAATGTCCAGAACTGAGCTCATTGTGTAGAGTTATTCATTTTAGCTTATTTTTAAAAAAAGAATACATCATTACCTTTATTATTTGTCAATAAATACATCATTACTTAGAAAATAACTAATAAATTTTTTCCGAGAAACTTAGCCTATTGTGTAAAGATTATAACCTATTATGTGCAAAATAGCTCATTGTATTCTAAGGAATTTAGCTCATTATCTGGAGCTAATTATTTTATTTTATTATTGGAAAATCAATACATCCTTAGTGAGAAAACACTATGCAAACAAAATCAATTAAAATGTAGTAGAGGCAAGGACAATGTTGCATCACATCTATTACTCTTGTTGAATTATTAATCTCTCCTGCTAATTGATAATTTTATAAGATGAACTTCTTTCCATGAAGTGGTTTGACACAATTAGAATGAGTTACTATAACCACCATCACATCCACATGTGCCAATCCTATTATTGGCTACCTCTGTCACGTGCACATGGATTAACCTTATATTTTCTTACATGTTTTCTCAAGGTAGACATATCATTAACGTCCCATGTCAAGAATTATCATGTACATTTATGCAATATACATGCACTCACACTATTACTAGATAGGTATTTGCTTGAGCTACATAACTCCTTCATAGACCATGCGTATAATAATATAAAATATTAATAAAAGTAGATATATTTAAAAATAATATTTTCAATTTAAAATGATCGAGGTGGATGTTGGTGGCCACCCACCTATCCCACTTGGACCCCCATAACTATCTCTTTAAGTTTTTTAGTTTCCTTAATTATTGCACAATTTACTATTTTTAGCAATTTTTTACGTCCTGAACCTCTCGAGCCATTTTGAGGCCATAAACGATGTTATTTTCGAAAATTGGGAGAGAGACCCGCATTTCTCATCCAAAGTTTGTATTCCTCAGATAGATCTTTCTCATGACAGATTGTTCACGACAAACGGAGATTGTATGCCAAAGTTACGACCCCGTGAAGTTGATGTACCAATTTACCCAAACAGGTCCATAGTTTGGTGCTTCATCTTCTAGGGTTATGTTTTTGGATGCTTAAGATTTTCCATTGTTTCTCAACAATAAACAGGCCTTTGAGCCTCATTGTAAGACAATTCAGAGGCATGTAGCTACCACATCTCTTCTGAGAGATAATCTACCATTGCCCTAGCTAGGTTATTTCTATTTCTATTTGTCAGCATATTTCAGTATTTTACATTAATGAAATGAAGTATTATTTCTACTGCAACTATGTGTTTATGGTTATCTCTGTAATTTATTGTATTTGTGTTTAAATCCAAATTAGTGGTATTAGAGCAGTAGGATCTTTCTCTACTTTTATTTGCATGTCTGCAATGAGGTCAAGATATAAGGAGTTAGGGCTTGAATTGGTCGAACCTCTGCAAGACTAGCCCCGCAAATACTTACATCCTCCCATGGCGGATGAAAAGAAAGATTAGGGGGCATGAGATTCTATCAAAATCTTTCTCTAAGAGGCACTCGAGCGACAAAGGAACATGATGATGGAAAAATTTTCCTAAAACCTTCAGCGGCTACCTAGGGGCAATGCATCTGCTTCCAATAGATACTCTAGAAATGCCACACCCTTTAAGGTATAGGTTAATTTTGAAATCCTCATATTCAAGTTTCATATAGATGCAGATGCCACAGATAAATTGTTAAATGTGCTAGAAGGTTATTTTTCTGTTCATCATTCTCCAACCAGGAAAATATCACTTTTTCACATCTCAAAGCAGCCCCCCACATCAAATACTAGTGGGATACCTACTGCGAGTTGAAGAGTGAAATTACGAGCTCACTATTTTCAATCGCAACCACTTGGAATGCATTCTGCGATGCCAATAAGGAGTGACACTACCCTGTCAAGAGCTATGAGGAAAAATACATCAAGTGGACCACATTGGGGCAAGGATGGCACCAGGATGTGCCGGAGTTCACAAATAATTTTCATACCCTTCACACAAAGTACATAATTACAACCAGGACGAGGTGGAGTTCCTTGAAATCTCCTTGCTTAGCACGGCACACCAATACATTGTCAGGATCGAGCAAAAGTTTTAAACAAAAGAAGTGAGACTTTGGATTTATGAATCTAAAGAACAAAGGACAAAGCTAAGGTGGGGTGACCCTAGACAACCTCTCGAAGTCACAAGAAAAGAAGAACACCACAAAGTCAAAAAAGGACACAGGAAAGTGGTGTGAGTTTTGTAAAAGCCCAACTCATAACAGAAGTGAGTATCAGACCAGGTAGTGGTTGGTGGTCAAGTTGAAGGCTTCAAAATCAGATGCATGTTCCGACCGTGGGCCAAAACCTGGTAAGGGGAATGACAAAGGGAAGAAAATCATTGATGCAGAGACCAACACCATTTTTGCTACTACCAAGATCCATAAGAATGAGCCCAAAGATCCAGAGGAGGGGGGGAATCTTTTCAACTCACAAATGTGGGTGGAGAGTTCTCCACTGAAATTCATTCTTGATAGTGGCAGCGAAATGAACCACATTTCATCAAAGGTTGTGAAGCGGCGAGGACTAGCAGCCATAGAACACCTGCAACCGTAAAACATTAGGTGGCTTCACTAAGGATGAGATCTTTGTGTCTGCCAGTAGTGTCACCTTCCATACAGTATCAAACCCTTCACACATGAGGTATTTTGTGATGTTACACTACTTGATGTTTGTGATGTATTATTAGGCCTACCATACTTGTGGAAGAGACATGTTGTGTATGAGTCAAGGCCTCACATTGTTATTATTTCTTTACGTAATACATTATATAGGATACTAGAGGTAGCCCCACCTACTACCATCTCTTTGATCTCTGAGACAAAAGGCAGTAAGATGATCTGCAAGACTAGGAAATTTATTTTTTATCTGGTTCTCTCTCAGTGTAAGGGGAAGATCATAGCCACATCCATGGCCCCCGAGAAGGGTTCTTCAATGCAATATAAGTAGGTGGATATGGTCATGCAAGAAGAAAAGGACATCTTCTCCTCACCCACAAGGGTACCATTACACTGTCAGGTCAACCATTCATCTAATATGATTTCTGGAGCAACTCTACCCAAAAGGGTCAATGTATCACCACTCCATTCTAGGAAATACCAAGTACAAGCAGTGACATGATTAGCATTAGGTACCACACAAGTTTTAAGTGGACGAAAAAGTGTGATTCCATATGTAGAAAGAACTCCTTACAAGAGTCCATCAGAAGCTCATACCACTCTGATATTACACCATTACCAAAGTTGTGGGAAACAATGCTTTGGAGCACAACATTCCCCCATTCCTTTGCTTACATCAAGTGTTCAATGTGGACTACTGTCGACCATGCTTCGCATTATTACTCGGCATATCAGTGGTTTCATAACAACTTCCTAGGGACCAAGATTAGCAGAAGTTTCCTCATCCCATGGAAGAATTCAATGCAATGGGGACCATTGCTCTCTAAGGGGGGAGGAATGATCCAAGTGGATGTTGGTGGCCACCCACCTATACCACTTGTACCCCATAACCATCTCTTTCAGTCTTTCAGTTTCCTTAATTCTAGCATAGTTCAATATTTTTAGCAGTTTTTTGGGTCCTGAACTTTCGAAGCCATTTTGAGGCCCTAAATGACGTTCTTTGGGAACACAGCGAGCATCATGGGTCCATGGACCAATGTTTCCCATCCCAAAGTTGTATTCCTAGAATAGATCATTCTAATGAGATATTGTGTGTGTCAGTCATAGATCGTATGCCAAAGTTATGGCCCCGGGAAGTTGATGTACCAATTTACCCAAACGGGGCTCATAGTTTGGCGCTTCATCTCCTAGGGTTAGGTTTTTGGATTTTTAGGGTTTTCCATTGTTTCTCAACAATAAATAGGTTTTTGAGCCTCATTGTAAGCCAATTTAGAGTCATGTATCTGCCACATCTCTTCCCAAAGATAAGCTACGATTGCCCTAGCTAGGTTATTTCCATTTATGTTCGTAAGCATATTTCAGTATTTTACATTAATGAAATGAAGTATTATTTTTGCTGCATCTCTGTATTTATCATTATCTGTATAATATTTTACGTTCATGTTTAAATTCAGATCATAACATTTATAGACAGTGATTTACAGAGGTGTTTTTCAATCTTACGAAATGTTACGCAAAATCATAAAATTGCATTGTTTTATTTGGTTAAAATTATAATTAGTTAATATAGCTTCATCATCATCATGGAACTCGAAGAGGGATAAAAGATATTTTATGTCTCTTTGAAACTTGATAATTCAATGGTTAAGATATACACACAATATCTGAGACATAATGTGTAAATTTTAGTTGTTTAAGGTACATTTTTGAAAGTATGAATGGACACAATACCTTGAAAATCCCCTTTGGGACTCTGATTTTGTAAACTACCTGACTCAAACTTGCAATTCAAACAAATGTTTACTAGATTCTACTCAAATTGACCAAAACAATACCTAAAAAGAGGATGAAATGTAGAATGATAAGATTACCTGAAACGTTCTAACCATAACAAAATATTTTTTCCAATTATTGTATATAATATGTACATAGTTCTTTTTAAACATATATAATGTACATATTATATATAACTCATATTTCTTTTCTTTTCTTTTTCAATCGCTTTATATATATGTAAACAACATTTTTAACCCTATATCATATATTATAAATAATTGACATTTAAATATTTTATTTACTCGACATTCAAATTTTCTTGTGATTGATATATTTTTAATTACACATCAATAGTACTTAACCTTCCATATTTAAATATTTTATTTATAAATAGTATTACTTTTTTATCAATATTTTTTAAATATTACATATCAATTTTATTAAGAATTGAATTAATGAACATCTATCACTCACTTATTATAAAGTAACAATTTTCTTTTTTAACTTTAAAATACTTCATCTCTTTTTCTCCATGTAGTGGAAAGTCTCCCTCTCTCTCTCTCACTCTCTCTCTCTCTCTCTCTCTATATATATAAATAATATATATAAGATATAATAGATTGACAAACACTTTCTCGAGATATATGAATTTGATATTGATATATATTGGTTAAGATGGATATTTCATTGTACATTTATATTTTATAATGAAATATTTTTAAAAAGTATAAGAACCATCTGTCTAAATTTTATATAAATTCATGTTATTAAATATGAACATCTAAATATCTAACTTTTCTCTTAGAGTGAGAGGGAAATATTTTAACCACATCTTGGGTTGGAATATCAACAATGAACACAAACACAATATTAAAGGAAATAAATGGAAACTGTGGTGCACCTCACAAATGATATAATACTCACACTCATAGGTTCTACCTCACTCTCACATAATTTGATCAACAATTTCTCAGATTTATATGTATACAATTTTTCAATAGTTTGAGAAAATTTTGAAAAGCTAAGATTTTAACCCTAAATGGGACCTGAAATCTTAATGAAAACCAAACTTGGAGATGTATTCTCTACACCACCTAACTGATTTGTAAATATTTTAAACTTTTTGTTTCCAATTGAAATTGTTAAGATGTGAGTGATATTTTCATTTCTAGCACAATAAATTAAATCAATCTCCTTTGACTGCATCATTTACTATACAAAATGATATTGGTTCTCAATGTGTTACTCAACTAACTCACAAAATAGATCAAAATATAGATAAATGACTTAACAATTATCCTCTACAAGGGGGAAACCTCCTTTACATTACATAAATGAAAAAATTTGTTTTGGTACAAATGAAACTAAATTGTTTGTATATATAGGAGTATAAGGGATCACAATATAATCAAGGAATACATAACAATAATAATGTAAGGTCATAATAATAACAATAGTGGGATTATATGGAGCATAAAAACAATAATATGGGGGCTACATGGGCACAGCAATAACAATAAGGGGGATAGACCAAAATTACCAATAAGAGGGCTACACTAGTATTATATGGACCTAACATGCCCTTCTCCTTCAATAAATTATTTTCCTTAATGCTTGAGCATTTGTAGATAGTTTTGTATAAAATTCCCATCCTCCCTTATGGAATCGTGAACGGGTAAGTTATTCCACATAATGCAATACACTTAAATTGATTGATTCCATAACTATCAGGTTCTTGTTTTCGTGATTTCTTTAGGCTCAAATATTTTTTTCTTGCTTCATCAAATTCTTGCAAGATTGTTTGAATGAGAATATTTTCATTAATAACCTTATTTAAGCATGAAACATGGAAAATTGGGTGGACCTGAGAAGATGTAGGCAACTCCAATTTCTATGTCATAGTACAAATCTTTTGCAACACCTTGTAAGGACGATATTACTTTCGTGACAATTCATTATCCTTCTATTTTTTCTTCAAGGGCATTTGCTAGTATGGTTGTAGCCATAAAAATACCCAGTCACCTACCTCAAAAATTCTTTCACTGCAATGCTGATATGCCTATTGTTTCATTTGATTCTATGTTATAGCGAGGTTATCCTTTCAGAGTTGAAGAAATTTCTAATTATGCTTGATGTGATCTTCCACTACTTGAACCTTATAATTTTCTCCTAAATATAATGTCATAGATGGAGAATTATATCCATAAACTTCCATAAATGGGGTCATTTTTTCTATAGTATGGAAGGAATTGTTATACCATGATTCAACTAGAGGTAACCACATGACCCATTATTCTTGTTTATTAGATACAAAGAAATGAAGATATCATTCCAAAAAAAAAAATTGCTATCTCAATTTTCCCATCAAATTGCGGATGATAAGATGAACTATGAGCTAATTGAGTGCCAAGACAAGAAAATAATTTCATCCAAAATTTCTAGTGAAAATGGGATCTTTGCCACTTACAATAATCTTTGGTTTCCATGAATATTTTCAATTGTTTCCATAAATACATAAAATCTATACCGGTGTTAAAAGGATGAGATAATGCACAAAAGTGTGCATACTTGGTCAATCTATTAGCTAGTAACATGATGACAACTTTTCTTTCAGACTTGGGTAAACCTGCTATAGAATCCATTGAGACCTCCTCCTAACATTGAATTGGAATGGCTAAAGGTTGTAATAGACTTGAGGTCCTAATTTTTTTAACTTTATTTTGTTCACAAATCAGACATTCTCATACAAACTTCTGAATATCAGATCTAACTCCATCAGAAGAAAACCTTTTTTGACCTTGTGGTAAGTTTTTAAAAATCTTGAGTGCCCTCCTATGGTGGACGTGTGCATTTGCAAAAAAATATGTTTTTTGATTTCTGAATTATTACAAAGATATAAGCGATATTTGTACCATAATGAATCATTTTTCCATCTAAATGTATCAGATGTACTAGGACCTTGTTACAAATTTTTAATTAGTGTCCACACGTCTTCATCATTATTCCATTCATCCATTTATTATATTATCCACTCACGTTGGATAATAGAAATGGAACAAAACAATTCTTCCACATCCTCATCCTTTCTTGAGAGTGCATTTGCAACAACATTTTGCCGCCCTTTTTTGTAGATGATTTCAAAGTCATAACACAACATTTTTGTGACCCATTTTTGCTACTCTTTTGAACATAATATTTTCTCAAAAATGTATTTATGACTATTGTGATATATTTTTACCTTCAAGTGTCTCCCCATTAGGTAAGTTCGCCATTGCTTTAGTGCATATAACATTGCCAACATTTCCTTCTCATAAATAGGTTTGTGTAAATTCCTTCCTTTGATTGAACAAATTTCAAAAGAAATGGATCTTTCTTCTTGCATTAAAAAAATGCCAAATCCATTTCTCGATGCATCACATTCCACGATAAAGGGTTTTTTGAAGTCTAGCATAGCTAAGACCGGTGTTTGGCACATTTCCTATTTAAGATGTTAAAAGGCCTTAGTTTCTTCTAGATTCCAAGAAAATGCATATTTCCTTAATACTGATGTTAGAGGTGTCACTAATCTCCCATAATCCTTAACAACCTTGAGGTAATACCCTATTAACCCGACAAATCCTCAACTATTTTTATCAGTGTGGGGATTTTCAGTTCCTTAATGAATTTAATTTTGTTAGGGCCCATCTTAACACCCCATGAGATACAATATGACCCAAATATTCGATCCGCTATACTCCAAAGAAAAATTTGGAGGTTTTTCCATATAATTGTTTCTCCTACAATAGTTTTAGCACCATATCAACATGTTGAATGTGATCCTTCCAAGACTTTCTGTAGATTAGTTATCCTCAAAAAATGCTGACACAAATTTTCTAAGGTAGGGTTTGAAAATGGAATTCATCATACATTGAAATGTGGACGGTGCACTAGTAAGGAAGAAAGGCATGACTAAAAATTCATAATGACCCTTGTGAGTTTTGAATGTTTTCTTCAAAATGTCTCCATTATTCATTCTAATTTAATGACATCTTGAATAAAAATATAGCTTGGTGAAGTAAATTTCTCAATGTAATTCATCCAACAAATCATCAATTATAGGAATGAGAAAATTATATTTAATAGTGAGATTATTGAGCTTGCTATAATCCAGATGCATGCACCATGGTCCATCCTTCTTGTGCACGAATAGTAGTGGAGTAGAGAAATATCTTTGACTATGTTGCCTTATACAAGCCTCTAGCATTTCTGCAACCATATGTTCAGTTTCACCCTTTTGAGTATAGGGATATCTGTCAGGCATGATGTTGGGAGGAACACTTCCTCGAATCAAATGAATAACATAATCATGATTATGAATAGGTGGGAGGCCTTTATGAGTCTGAAATAGTTTGGAATGATTGTCCAAGGGTTTTTGGAGATTTTTAGAAAAATATTATTTCAATGTTTGAACATCTAGTGAGAATAATTGTGCAATCGATCCCCGTTCTTCATTCTTTAGAAGCGTTTTAATGCTATTAGACCTGATTATCTTTCCTAGTTTTCCTGCGATACTCCTTACTTCAAATTTATTTCCCTCCCAAAAACAATTCAAGGAAAGTTCTTGAAAATTGAAATATATTGTCCCCAAAGATGGTAACCATTGGAATCCTAGTACAACATTGACACCACCCATTGGAATGGAAAGCATTGGAATATTCAGTACATATTCCCCCATGGACATCTTGATATTATGGCACTTTCTAGAGTAATTTGTATTTCCTCCATTTGCAGCCATCAATTGACACTCCATTGTTGGATATAGGAATCAATTCAATTTCTTGTCTATCTTACAATGAATAAAATTATGTGTAGTACTTGAACTAATCAACACTATTACCCTTTTCATCTTCATATATACTTCTATCTTAAGAGTTTAAGGAGTGGTAATTATTGCCAATGCACTAAAAGATATCATCAGATTCATTTCTTCTTTCTCAATTTTTGGCTCCTAGTGTATATGCTATTCTCCTGAATTTATTGTTCCTTTTCTTCCTCTTCTTCACAATCTATGTAAAATTATTTCTTCTCAGTACACTTATGACCTTTAGTGCATTTTCTATCACAACTTTAACAAATCCAATTTTCCCTTCTTTCCTCCAATTGTTTTGGTGTCAACCTTGTAGGTTCTGTAAGCTTAGGAGAAACAAAACTTCCATCTTTATAGTTGTGAGTGGTAGACTTCCTTGTTCTGATAATTTTTATTTCAACTTTTCTTGCCACCCTTAATTCCTTCTCCAATGAATTGAGTTCCCAAAGGTGAACCTCATATAGATGTTATCCTTTGAAGTCCCTATGAAAACATCAATCTTATGATGCTATAGAATATCATTTATCCTAATATTGAATTTCTGAAGTCCTCAATGTGCTCTACCATTGAACACTTTTGTTTGAGATTTATCAATTGGATGAATAAGGTGTTGTTCATTGTATCCTCATAATGTGTTATCATTTTCTCCATAAACATTGACTGAGTGACAAGTATTTTACAAAAACAAGTCCATAGATACCATACAAAGTTTTTGGATTCTAAATATAAAGTTGTAATGTGTACCTTTTTATGTGTCGCACATTATGGATATCAAAATATTAATCCATCTGTAGTATCTATGATACCAGATCCTTCCCATCAAACTTCCTCATATCAATCTTTGGAATATGCTAGGTCTTCAATAAAACATTAGAGTCTATGGAATAATTACTAACATTCCTTTTTTTCTCATCATGAGGTTCATCTAATACCTTTTCACCATTAGGAAGCATTTCTTGTAGCAACTTTGTCAAACATTCGTTTAAACCTTCCATGTCTTATTTTAAGCCATTCTTCAAATATTCCATGTTGCCTTTAATTTTTCTTCTATGCCATCCATATTATCTTCCATACCATTCTCCAAACCATCTATCTTAGTTTCCATTCCGTTTTCGGTTATTCTTTGCCAGAAGGAAATTTGTTGCAGTTAGTCTCACAATTTTGATATATCATGTTGTATTTCTTCCTCTTCTTCATGCATCATAGGAAAACTTTATGGTTTCTTACGAGGTTTTTCGATTTTATTTCCTTCAGTCATTTTTTAATAAAATAATGATATTTATGCTTCACTATGCCCCTTGAATAACCTCAAACTAATATTTTAAATAAACCTTATGCCAATTGTTTTGGCTTTGTTGGCAGGCGATATTAAATTTGTTGTATCTCTATAAATTTCGATCTTCAAGGCATGAAATTTGTCCTATGGTATCCATTGGATCCTTCCTTCTAGTGCCACAATTCTTACCAAAATTTGGATTCTTCAAGACAAGGATTTTCCCAATCTCCCACGAAGGCCTCATTATGGATAGGTTGAGTAGAGAGAACTTGTACAGTGTGTTGCATGTCATTTTTTTTACCTTCACCCCTAAGAAAGATAAAAAAGGCACTAGATTCAGTACACTATAGGCAACATTTTACAAAATTCCAATATGATGCTTGTATATGAAGTTGTGATGATTTTACCAAGGTCACCAATTTGAGGTGAAATTTTGAAGCATTAAAAAACCCTAACTTCTTTGAACCATATCACCTAAAATATTACAAAACAATATGTGAAATTTTTAAAAGAAATGCATCAGCACTTTGGCTTTTTGTGGTCAAACTTTCAATTTCTAGAGATTCGTAGAAAAAATGTATAGTGAAAATTCCAAGATTCCCTATTTGAAGCAGTGAAACCCTAGAATCCAAAGCTCTCCTAATAAATGTTATGCAACCAAATCACAAAATAGAATAAAATATAGATCAACAACTTAAAAATTATTCTCTTCGAGAGGGGAACCTCCTTTACATTACATAAATAAGAAATTCTTGGATGATACAAATCATAATACCTCCTTTGTATATATAGCAGTCCAAGAGGTCACAATATAAGCAAAGGCTACATAAAAATAATAATGTAAGGGCACAATAATAACAATAGTGGGGTTATAGAATTTACTTTTTTAGGGTTGGAGCGGGGATCAGACGAGAGCAGGTAACGAAGGTTAGGGTTTAGGGTTTCGATCACGATGCAGTCTGCGCACCTCTGGATTCTCTTAGACGCTGCACCAAGATCGTTGTCATGCATCAGAGAGGCAGGAAGCTAAGAACAACAAATGGAGTCCTCTCAGGGGAGGGCGTCAGAGCCCTCCCCAGACGCAAACATCTCGCCGCAAGGTCCTGATCAGAATTTGGTATTTGGCTCCATTGACAGAGGAATCATGAACCGAGCGAACAAGCATCAGTACGGAAACAAAGGGATAGAAGGGCAAATGAAAAACGCCAGTGCTGCACAAGACAGTGGGGAGCAACCGGGGGAAACCCCGAAAGTCTCATCGGCGACTTGCAAGCCTATAGCCAAAGAGAGACCCAAAATAGAGCTGCCAGGACACAAGATTGACAAGAGAATAGAATATATGCAGGATCATACTCTTATTGGGAAGTTCATAGGGTTCTGGCTGACAAAAAGGGCCTTATACGGCTGGATTGCGGCAAAATGGAAACCTAAAGGAGATGTTACCCTACAGCTAGGGCCAAAAGGTATTTTCACGGCAATATTCTTCTGCCTGGAGGACAAATACAGAGTCCTGGGAGAGGGACCCTATTTTTTCAACTCAGCGGGTTTGTATCTGTGGGATTGGATTCCAAGATTCAACCCGGACAAGGAAGATCTCACATGGGCGCCAGTCTGGATCAGACTTTACTCTCTTCCAGATGAATATTGAGATGAGGACATTCTCAAAGATATAGGAAATGGAATAGGGGAATATATCAGGGTTGCAGAAGAAACAAAAAAGCGCATACACATCTCCTATGCCCGCATATGCGTCTTCATACGACTGAATGAAGCTTTTCCAGAATCGCTAAGTCTCTTCCACCGGGACGAAGAATGGATTTAGCCTCTGGATTATGAGCACGTCCTCTTTCGGTGCAGAAGATGTCATGCCCTTGGGCATCTCTTCTGGGATTGCCAGCTAAATTCCAAAGTTTCTACCCCTGAATCCTATGAAACCCTAGCCCAGGATGGCTTCACAAAATCCCCTAGCCGAAGGCGCGCGCACAAGAAGCCCAACAATGGCAATAAGCCACAGCAAACTAACATCCAAGGCCCAACCACCAAGAACAGTTTCCAGATTCTAGCGTGAACCTCTGAGGACCATCCCTCGCTCTCTGAAGGAGCCCCTGCTCCTCCCTCCTCGTCCCCCCGCCCTCCCCCTTCAGCCTCCTCATCCAAATCTCCCCCCCTATCAGCAATCCGGTAATCCACTCTGAAGCACCCTCAGAGACGGAAGGGAAAGGAAAGGACATGGAAACCGATGGAAAGCACGACCCCCCTCAATTCACAGAGACCAATGTGGAAGGAAGCAATCAAGCACAACCCATGGAAGAAGAACCAGAGAGCATAGATCTGAATGGATTAGACATTATAGAGCTAGAACTGGCATGCAAAAAAAAGGCATATGATAGCATATCAGAGTCTCAACTCAACAAGATGGAAGTGGTCATCTCCAGGGCATTCCATCAGCATCAATTAGGTATACAGCCAGGAAGCCAACGGGACGACAATCCACTCCCAAAAGATACCAAGAAAAGAGGAAGAAAGTTGGATCTCCAGCGAACAATCAAGATTGGGAAAATTCTGGTAGACTCGGGCAGGTATGCAAAACTGACGAGGTACTACAAACCGTCCATCCGTAGTTAATCTATGAAGCTCGCATCATGGAATGTTAGAGGGCTTAATAGCCCTGGCAAACTCAGAATGTCAAAAAACATGATAAAAATGGAGAAACCACAAATGTGCTTTCTGCAAGAAAACAAATGTAACAGCTCAACATTAGGCAACATTCTCTCCAAGGCGTGGCCGAGATGTCAATCGGTGGTGGTGGATGCCTCTAGATCCTCGGGAGGGCTGGCTATAGCATGGAATACACAGACGATAGAACTTTCAGATATGCATGCTTCCCATCATCTTATCCAAGCGGATTTTCACATCCTAGGTACGAATATCCATGGAAATCTCTCTAATGTTTACTTCCCGCAGGACTCAGGCAGTAAAATGGATCTTCTCGACACCATTGAAGCCTTGTATAACAGTATAACACATTTGTTTTGGATCATAGGCGGAGATTTCAATATGATCACCAAGCTAGAGGAGAAGATAGGGGATAGAAACAGAATGGATCATGAAAACTCCCACTTCAAGGAATTCATTCAGAACTCCTCCCTCATAGACGTACCTTTCGGTAATGGTACTTTCACCTGGAGCAACTGCAGAGTAGGCAAACATCAAATAGCCTCCAAGCTGGATCGCTTCCTCATATCAGACAATGTGGTTCACCTTGGAGGAGACTTTATAGCAGCAATCCTTCCTCACATAGGCTCGGATCACTGGCCAATTGTCCTCCAGTGGCAAAGACCAAGCAATCCGACCAGAAGGCCCTTATGCTTCGAGGAGTGTTGGCTATCACATCCCTCGTTAAAAGATTTTGTCAAAACTATATGGACATCCTTCACCCCGCCTGAAGGATCCAAAATGTTTCAGTTCCAACAAAAGCTCAGGTTTCTCAAAGGCCAGCTAAAAAGATGGAACAGGGAAACCTTTGGTAACATATTCACAGCGCAGCAAGATCTGAACAAGGAACTTTTGGAACTCCAACAAAAGGTCATCACCGAGGGGCACTATGAAGAAACTCTGGCACAGGAAAGAAGCATCCACAACCAACTGGAGGAAAGGCGAAAACAGGAGGAAATATATTGGAAACAAAATTCCATAACAAGATGGCTGAGGGAGGGTGAACGAAACACCAAATTCTTCCACAGAACCACTGTTCAGTGAAGAATGCACAACATCATCCCTTTTATTCAGAATCAAGGAGGAGAAAAAATAGAGAAGCATGAAGAAATAGAGGAGGAATTCCTAAATCACTTCGCTCAAGTTCATCGTGAGCCTGAAGGTGATAAGCGACCGGCTATTGAAAGAATAACTAACAATGTGCCAAAGCTTATCACGGAGGAGCACAACGCACATCTTCTTCGTCCCATTCTGATGCAGGAAGTGGATGATGCAATGTCTCAACTTCAGGAAGGTAAAGCCCCGGGCCCAGATGGTTTCACCACCACTTTCTTTCACACATTCTGGGAGTTAATAAAGCAAGAGGTCTGGCAAATTGTAGAAGAATCAAGAGCTCTCCACTGGGTGCTCCCTGCTCTTAACACAACATTCATCGCTCTTATCCCTAAAGAGGAAAACTCTATCACCCCTGACAAGTACAGGCCAATAGCTCTTTGTAATGTCATTTACAAAGTCATATCTAAGGTGATTGCAAACCGGCTAACGCCTCTCTTACCATTGTTGATCTCTCCGAAACAGTCAGGCTATGTGGAAGGGCGTCAGATCATGGACGGAATTCTTCTCACACATGAGATAATTCACTCCCTCAAGAACTCCAAGCAGGTAGGTATGCTTCTCAAACTGGACCTCTCTAAGGCATTTGATAAACTCAGCTGGACCTACATCCATCATATGCTTAAAGCCTTTGGTTTCTGCTCTACGTGGGTGCGATGGATCATGATTCTAATCACCTCATCTCAATTCTCCATTCTCGTCAATGGCATCCCCTCAAAGCCCTTCAAGCCCTCCAGAGGGATCATGCAAGGTGACCCCCTATCCCCCTTCCTCTTTGTCCTCATGGCTGAAGGTCTAGGACGTCATATCACAAATGCCCTCCACTCCCATCAGCTCAAAGGCCTTTCTGTTCATAACTCCCCTGCCAATACCCACCAGCAGTTTGTTGATGATACTATGCTTTTTGGATACCCCTTGGTCTAGGAAGCCTCCCGCTTTAAAGACCTGCTTGATGATTTTTCCGAAGCATCTGGCATGAATATCAACTGCTCCAAATCCCAGATTTTCTTCTTTCACACGCCACCCTCTGTCAAGATAGTGGTTACCCGAATATTAGGATTCCCCTCTGCTTCCCTCCCCTCCAGCTATCTAGGAACTCCACTCACAGCCTCTGCCTTAAAGCATTCCTCCTGGCGATCTCTCCTTGAAAAGCTTGAATCCTGCCTTAACCTCTGGACTCACAGAACTTTAAATCTGGTCAGTCGAGTGGTGCTTATCAAATCGGTCCTTCACGCCATGTCTCTCTATCTGTTTTCAATCTTAGCAGTGCCGAAATGGGTCATAAAAAAATAAGGAATCTTCAACGTAGCTTCCTTTGGGGCAGCTCGGCAACCAACCGTAAATGGGCCCTTGTAAAATAGGCCACTTTCTGCACTCCCAAAGACAAAGGGGGCATAGGACTAAGAAACCTAGAGCACAGTAATTCCATCATGAATGCAAAAATTTGGTGGCAATGGGTCACTAATCCAGACAAGCCCTGGGTCAAACTATGGACAGCCAAATATGCCAACAACAGACCTCACGAGGAACTCATCAGGCTCACTCCCAACGTCAATGGCTCGCTAATGTGGAATGCTGCCAAACAACACTACCAATTGATTCAAAAACACAGTTTTTGGAAGTAAGAAATGGCAAAACAACTAGATTTTGGACAGATGCCTGGAACCAGATGCCAAAGCTCAACAGTGTTCTACACCCAGCCCCAGTATTCAATAGGCAGGAGCAGCAACAGGAAAAGGTCCAACAGTACTGGATGCTCGAAGCGATGCATGGCTTCAGGCAGTGGAAACAGGGTAATCAGCTATTCCATTCCACAAACCTTCAAGATGTTGAGCAGCTGGAAATGGAGCTTCAGAAAAGAAACATCAGATATGAAGAAGGAAATGACATCCTTCGATGGGGATACCTACCTAAAGGCACCTTTACTCCTTCAGAGGCATACAAAATAATCAACAACATTACCACTCCGCCTGATCCTATCTGGCACAAAATTTGGGAGCTCGATTCCTGGCCCAAAGTCTCTCACTTCCTTTGGCTTGTTGGACACAAGAGGATCCTCACATGGGACAAACTAAGAAGCATAAACTTCCATGGTCCATCCATTTGCCACAATTGCAGGCATAATGAGGAAACTCTCCAACACCTCTTGGACGCATGTCCTTTTTCCAATCAGCTATGGGAAAAGGCCAGCTTCAGATGTCAAAGGAAATGCAGACTGGAAAATGACATCATTAGCTCCCTAAGACAGTGGACACAGAGACCTTACAAAAGCGACCTCCTTAATCGTTTATGGAACGTAATCCCAGAGCTAATCCTTTGGAGCATATGGAAGGAAAGAAATAAAAGAATATTTAAAAACCAAAGCTCTTCGATTGAGGAAATATGAAAGAAATTTTGTGGTAATCTTAAAGAAACATTATTGCTTCGACCTTGGAAACAGGAGGATCTTCCATCTCTACCCCATGAGAAAAGTATTCTAGACAACTGGCAATTGCAGCTCCCTTAGGAACTTCAGAAGAGCAGCCCGACCAAAAGCAGCTCCAACACCAAAGGCAAATGGAAGGCCCCTACAAAGCACTCCTATAAGCTCAACTTCGACGGAGCCTCCAAAGGCAACCCTGGAATAGCGGGTTTTGGAGGAATCCTAAGAGATCATGAAGGCACCCTCATGCAGATTTATTTTGGCAACATAGGTTGGGACACTAACAACTCAGCAGAGTTAGAGGGTCTCTGGCAAGGACTCTCTCTCACGTGGGAGATAAGACTCCAACCTCTTGTCGTAGAAGGAGATTCCCAGATCCTCATCAACATGGCCAAACGTCTTCAAAATGGATCTCAAGCTAGGAAAATTTCGACCAGCTGGCGGCTCGAAGCAAGGCTGAAGGGCATTGAACAAATGCTTCGCAGTAACAGAGCCGTCTCTTTCATGCATACCAAAGGGAAGGCAATAAGGTTGCCGACCTCGTGGCCGACATAGGAGTTGAAAATTCCAATACCTTTCTCAGTGGCATTACAACCATAATTCCAAACAATGCTCAGGCTCAGGAACTTACTAGCCTGATACAAAGTGATGCAGAGGCCCCGGATGCGGGTGATTGGATGGGTGTCATGGCAAGGCCACATGACAGCCATGTGCCTCCATGTGCCTGAGGCAAGACTTCATATCAACTCGCCGCCATGGAAGATTGGTACAGAGAGCGCCTGAAATTGCATTCAATGGAACGTTGGGTGAAAGGGAGAAACTGAAATTTGCAGTTATGGCAGACAGAAACCAAGGGAGGGAAGGTTTTGTTAAATTGGGTGTTGATTTGGGCCATAGGGTTCATTACGCTCTGTGCCGATTCACTCCACAGGACACAGTTCCAGAAGGGAGGCATTTGTGTTCTGTTTTTGAGGGGCATCTGCGCTCAATGGAATGGCGTCTGCGTTCAGTGGAGGGATGTTTGCATTCAGTGGAATGGTGTCTACGTTCAGTTGAGGGGTACCTGCATCACAAGTCTGCAAATTTGGTTGGGGGCAGTCTCCAACCTTGCTTCCTCCCTTCTCCTGCAATTACACAAGGTCCCGCTGCCCCTGCAAAGATGGTTCGAAGGAGAGGACCTTCTCGAGGAAGGTCGTCTCATCCTCCATCCTCAAGGCCTCACCTTCCTTGTTGTCGTTGTCACTGCCACGAAGGGGTTCAGGCCAACCCCATCCAAGTTAGTCAATTTATGGAGGCGGG